>CAIGRO010112406.1:0-11127 GCA_903798355.1 Fraxinus baroniana | reverse complement strand
AAAAAATGTATTTTGAAAGAATGCGTAACAAGCAGCAAAATTTTGGCATCTAGAATGAAAGGGTATTTTAGGTATTCTAATCCTAGTGAAACTGAAAAGGGTGCATACGGCATACGTTGTCAAAAGACAAATGTAATCCACTGGTTCCCAAAGTATTTCTTGGGTTACTGTCCCCAGTTTTACACTTACTTTCTTCTTCTCGGGATGTCCGCAGCGCCACCCCACTCAAACACACCCCCCCGCTCTATGTATATATATGGTATCTGTCTATCGTTTACATTGCCCACACAAGCTTAAACCCTTGTAACTTTACCCCCACAAAATGCATCGACTCTGTTAATTAATCCCTTTCTTTCAGTCCCATAAACAAACAGAATTACATACACGTAGATATATATAAAATGGCAGAGCTAGAGTATCAACGTAAAGCATGCCATAACAGCACAAGTAATGGAGTCTTGAAGCTCTTTGGTTTTAACGTAACAGAAGAAGAAGAGGTAGAATCCACCAAAAGAAGATCAGGGTCACCGGAGTCCGGTGGTTTTCCGACCTCAGACGGCCGGAAATACGAGTGCCAGTACTGCTGCCGGGAGTTTGCTAATTCACAGGCCTTAGGTGGCCATCAAAACGCCCACAAGAAAGAGAGGCAACAATTGAAACGTGCACAAATGCAAGCGAACAGAAACGCCACCGTGTCTTATATGAGAAACCCTATAGTCTCCGCCTTTGCTCCGCCGTCTCATCTACTTTCTCCGTCGGGTCCGGTGGTTCTTCCTGCGGCCGTGCAGCCTTCTCCGTCGTGGGTTTATGTTCCACGCGCCGCACCTCCCTTCCATGTGTCGCATGGGTGCGTGTTTCCCGCTAATTCAACTGGGAGGGGTGTAGGGAACTCATCGTTTGCCAGCAGTGCAGGGGAGTCCATCTTGACAAGTGTTGCGGGTCAACCCGTTAAAGCCCGTAGAGGGAAGCTGGATGGGCCTTCATTAAGTAGATTCTCTAGACCGGATGATGGGCCTAATTTTGATGATACATTCGGGCTTGATTTGCATCTCAGCCTCGCACCAGCCGAGCCATAAGTTTAGCCGAGACTTGGGAGTTCAGACTCATGAAAAGGTTGGCTTGGCTAATCAGCTAGCTAAAAAGCCGAAGTTAAATTTATGGGTAGTCTAAGTTTGTACATTTTAAGATTTATTTCTAAAGGAAAATTTTCTACATGCACTGCGATCTTATTATTTTCATTCTGAATTTCTGACTTATAGTTTATAAAATGCTTTCAATAAAATAAAAATGGTACAAAAAGTACATTACCAAAAAGAGAAAAAAAAAAAAATAGCACCTGATGAAAAGAATATTTGAGTTAAATAATAGAAAATAATAATATAGAATTAAAGATAATAAAAAAAATACGGACGCCTTTTAAATGTTTTTCTTTTGAACCATGCTTACATTACAGAAAATTTTTTACAGAGTGTTTACAGACAACACACATAATGGGGTCCTTGCAAATTTTTTTTTAGTACGGGTAGAGCCCGTCCATTGTGAGGGGTCGAATAAATCCTCTGTACATGGGGATTTACTCTTTTCTTTTTATGGATAGAAAATTTGGTATGCTTAACTAGCATGTGGTCGTTTATTAATATTTAATATTCATTAGCAAATTTACGTGTAATGTATTTTATAAATTTTCGGGATCTTCAGCGTACTGAATAGGCAAAGATGACAAGTTATGCACATCCTATTCGATTTAGACCAATTGGAACATATATATGTGTACTATGAAGACTTATGTAATAAATCTCATAATAATCAATCGAGCTTACAAATTAAATCACAAGTGTATGATTTGCTATCAATTATTAATAATCATGAAAAGCACTATGTCAATTTTGGGGACCGATGGAGCCGAATGAACAAAATAGTAGAAATTAATTTGGATTGGATGCTTTTCTTATCCTTTGAAATTTTGTTGACAATAGGTGTCTAGCACTATGTTTGGAAAAGAAAATTAGAGAGAGAAGAAAACGAGAGGAAACATGGAAGGAAAATGATCGAATAAGATGTGACTTTTTGAGAACTCCTGCAATGCTCGACTTAGGATATAATTTTCTTAATGAAAGCTATCGTATAGAGTATAGACACAATGTTTGGAAAAGAAAAATAGAGAGAAGAAAATGAGAGGAAACGTGGAAGGAAAATGATCGAATAAAATGTGACTTTTTGAGAACTTTTTGCAATGCTCAATATAGTATTTATAATTTTCTTAGTAAACGGCATCATATATAAATAAATAATATAACAATGAATAGAGAATATTTTTATGATGACTGATTATTTATGTATTAACTCTAATCAAAATTAACCTTAATTGGAAACACACAAATTCAATGGTTTTGAATTTCAATTTTTTTTTTAAAATTCTAACTACCAACTGAAATAGCAATTAAAAAGCAAGTAAATTATAGAGTTTTAACCAAGTCAGGGAGGGCACTAGGGATCTTGATCGATTCACAATTGTTACTTTAATCATGCTACATGAACAGACTCGATGACAGAATCAAAAATAAAAGGGACACGTGTCCATACATAATTGGACAATTTGAAAAAAAAATACACACACATACACTGCCAAGTCAATCTGTTTGTATTGTATCTGTTTTTTAGCCTGGATAAGTGATTTTATTCTCGTTACTTTACCCTACTTTAATTTTTAATTACCAGCCAATTATTATTTTATAATGACGGAAAACATTTCTTATATTCTAATTTTCTCTCTGAAAATAGATTAATCTAATTTTTACCTATAACCCTACTATTTTTTTCTATGAAAGATATGCAGAGATCAAAATACAAAACAAATTTAAAATATTCATCAAAATTACGCTAATCATAGATGTATATCTGTATCTTCCAAAGGTCTTAATGTTGTTTGTTATTTGAACTAGAAATACATATTACTTCTCGATCTCAACACGAATCTGATGACTACCCTAAAATTGGTCAAATAATAAGATATCAATCAATTTGATAATAAACAGTCAACCAACACAAGAACTCCTAACTAGAAAATAATCAATTTAGAGATGAAAGAGTTAAAAAGGTTTCATTTGTAATCCTAGTAACACAAGTTTAGTCTAACATGGTTAAGAATTAAAAATACAAGATAACTTTTAAGCACATAAAAAGGATGGAATAAAAATTGAGAACAATCCTCAATCTAGACTTGTTCCAATTCAAAATCAACTTAGCCTTTGTTTGGTGTGTTTCTTGGTGTTATGAGGTTTGACTTCAATCTCAAAAGACCTAAGAACGAGTCCAAGATACCCTAATTCGCTCGAAATTAGGTTTTCAGAATACCTTAACTTTTTATACAAGACTTCGATAACTTATCCCTCAATAGCTAACTACCATTCTCCGAGGTGAATACTTTCCCTTCTCATTTTTTTCCCACCCATTTCCTTTCATCCCAATATTTCTCAATCCAAAGGGCCCCTATCTTGCAACAGGGATTTGCAAGCATAATCATAGATTAGTTGAAAACCAGTGAGAAAAAAACAAGTTTCTTCTTGGACATACAAGTAAACAAAATACAGCAAAAAGTGATTGACAAGGCAAAGATCAAGAAACTTCAAAATGAATTACATTCCGACAACCAAAATATTGGGTGTTGGTTAGTGTCCCATTAAATTTCCTTCCATCATCAGTGCATTTATTAATGGATGTGACAACCACTTATGTAATTCAATCAAGAAAACCCCTAAACTCTCGTGTTGTGGGACTTAGACAAGTCACCTTCAAAATTTAGTTTTATTCTCACAAATAGAAGTTAAAAGCCAAAGGGGGCCATTCATGTGCTGGCAGCGTACGATATTTGCTTAAATTTCAATGCTCCTTAACTTTGTCTCGTGCCAAAAATTTAAGGTTGGACATTATTTGTGTCCAACCTTAAAAATAACAAGTAATTTGGTTCGATTAATTCTAAGTTGTACTAACTAATTATTCAATTTCTGGTCTAAATGCCATATCATAGTTTAAATTCAACATATTAAAGTGTTGCACCAATATATTCAAAGAATCAATTTTTATTCATGGGCTAAAATGTAGTTCAACCAAACAATGATACAACTTATTTTTCAAGAAATCAATGATTTGCGTATTAATTTAGTTTTGGGTACTTCTTATAATTTAATTAACATTTTAATCTCTACCAACCAAAAATAATTAGAATATCTTATATATCAGTCAACTTCTACAAATCTAAACACTTGTTTCCATTAAACCATCCAATTATTGAGTTGAATGCAAAAATTTTATGTGAATTACTCTTTTACATAGATCAAATAAAATTATAATACTACTTATTTGAGTTACAATAAATAAGTTGTCCTATGATAAGTTCATAGGTCACTTGATTCCTCTAATTTAGTTAGTATCGGCGACAATGACAACCTAAGATTGTTAGGAAAGTGGTTTTATAAATTGCGAAATGGATCAAATTTGGGCTCAAATTTAAGTAGAATTTGTAATCCAAAATTAAAAAGACCAAGCTTATTTATGTTCTATTTCGCGAGAGAAACAATGTGATATATTTATTTTTATCGAAAATCATTTGATTTTGAATGAAATATTTTGATTCAAAGTAACTCATTAGAAACGTGTCAAATTTGATTGAACTGTTATAACTTATCCCACATAGGAAAACTTCAAAACTTTTATTTAGTTTAAATAGTGAAAGCTCAGTAATTGAGTTCGGAATCCAAGAAGTATCACTTGTCTTTCAAAGGGGAGACCTAAATCATATGGGATTTAGTCCAAATCCCTCATGTGCATCACCGTCGCGTCCAATTGGCACATGCACAAGTTTGGTCCGACTCAATTCGATGAGGTGCGGGGTCCGTTTGTCATTTTCACCGGGCTTTTCTAGTTGTGTTTGACCATCTGTTTGTAATTGACTTAACAGACGCTTCTGTTTTTATAATAATGTGTTTGAACAGTCACCATCGTTCATGAAGAAGCTTTTTAGGCTATTTAAATGATCACAAACACTCTATACTTCTATGCCAGAGTTATTACACAAGTTTTCGGTTGTATATATACGATTATACATTGAAATATTAACACCATGACATACAAATATTACACAAATTTGTTTTCGTTGAAACTCTTGCAGATTGTTGTGTTGTTTCCGTAAGAGGATAAATTAATCCTATCTTAGGAGATGATTGTTGTTTGCCTTTAAGGGATATAAAAGGGAACAAATTCATTTTAAGAATAAATAGTAAATTCAGTGGGCTCAAATTACAATTATGTTTCGATTTTTGTTCGTGGTTCAAACCTGTATTTGATTTTGTTCATCATCTCGTACATGTTCAAGAAGAGTAAATGCCGTCATGTTTGTTGGAAAGAGAAATTTGATAATCCAAAAAATGATAGACGTACGACGGCAATATTAAAACAAAGATTAATTCACAAACTTCGAATACATTAAATGAATTATTTGGTCCATTAAAACATCATCTAACGTTCTTCTAAGGACCAAATTTTCAATTATGTTGGTATTGCTAAATTCTTTAAAGTTGGAATTCATAGATAATTTTTGGCTAATTATATACAGATCTAAAACTTGATATTCTTTTTAGACGAGACCAACTTTGTTATAGGTAAATTGTTACACGTCAAGATTGGCGTAGAGAGTACTAGAAAGTTGTAATATCATTGTCAAGATCAATAACTCAAGTACAATTATAATGCAAATAGAATAGAAATTATTGCACTAACATATATACAAAACTCTATTATATATGTTTATCTCTTATAGCATCTTGAAGTTCAAGATTACATTAAAATTAATCAGCATCATTACTACACCATTTTCCCTATTGAATCAATTTGACAAACGGTCAAGATTGAGAATTGTCGTGGTCTAAATCTATCAGCAGCTAACGATCTTGAAAAATAATTTCAAAAAATGCGAAGTACATGGCAAAAAAGGGATGGGAATTTCTTTGGACACCCTTTAGAATTGGACTTTACTCTTAATAAAAATGAGAATAAAATTTTTATGCCCTCTAATTTTTAACGGTAAGTTGATCTTATTATCACACTGAACAATAATTCTGAACGCGAATTTTGAGTGACATGTGATGCCATGATGTACTTGCTTGTATTTAAACATCTTTATGGAGTTGTCTATTTTAAGATGAGTAATAACAAAGTGGAAAAACATTATGTGATCTGAATTTCTTTTTCCTATTCACAAGCCCTTTTCAAACCTCTATTTACAAACAACAATGTGTCAAACTTCACCAAATGATATGTATTTCTCCATACCATTTTAAGGATGTAGAGAGTGCCACATGCCCACTTCTTCCAGTTTGTGTTTTTGTGCAGTTTAGATCCATACATCTTGCAGCATTCTTATTCAGTAATTCCATTGATGGAGACATGCTAACTTCAATCCATGTTCACTTCATCTTCTTATTAATTATAGTATTGTACTTGATTGTGGTGTCATGGGATTCCTTCACTTTGTTATTGCTAATGATCATTCTTGGTCGACAACAGACCAAGAACCAATTTTGGACCAGAATATTTAAAAGCATCTTGACCCTACCAACCAAAGTTGGCCGATGCACGAACTAGGACACGAACTATGTAGGGACCTGACTACTTTGAAATGAAGGTCTGTGGAGTGCTCCTAAATTGACTCGTGTTGGGTGAAGGGAGACTCGTGAGCCGTAATATAATCCGATTTATACCATCTTGACACGATTCAATTCACATTTGTATTGTATCTTTCGAATTCAGATCTCAATCTATTATGAATCCTGCTACTTGTAAAATATTGGTTGATAACTTCACACTAGTAGCATCACATACATCCATTTTAAAAATTGTTAAAAACTGTTTTTTAAATCAGCAACCCGAATTTCGATAACACCAAAATTGTCAACAATGTTTAAAAACAAGAATTGTAAAAATAGCTTAATTGATCCATGGGAAGTTCACGCGCCCCCTCCAATAGGGGGTACCATGTATCTATTATGGACATCATTATGGTGCCCCATATGTACAAGAAGAATAATCTTTCATCTATTATAAGGGTTTTTGTTAGTTCAATTTAGATCATGTTTGGTACATATTAAAATTTTCATTCTCGTTCTTCTACTTATTTTCAGTCACACATTTTTTAATAAAATAATATTTTTAATTACACCAATAATTTTTCCTTCTTTTGTAACCATACATTCTGCATCAATCTATTATTTCAATTCTTCCAAAATAATGTGGCTCAATCACCACCATTAATGAAACTGTCACCTAGAACCCACTTTTTCTACAATGTCAACCATCTTAGTCCAATTTTCCACACATCCTACACGTTTAGGTGAAAGTACCATGTGTATGGGAGCTGTAAAAGAATTAAGAATTTGAATTAATTTTAAAATTTGATTATAAGCACCCCTGTTATTCCAAATTATATACCATTTGAACCACATTTTATCAAAAATTCATTTTTTTTTTTAAATTCATTTTCAATCATACATTTTTTAATAAAATAGTATTACACGTAAATTGAAAGATTTTTCTTCATTTTTAACCACATATTCTACAAAAATTACTATTCAAAAATACATTTTTTTCTCTCAAAATAGGGCTCAAACAAGGACATAATGAAAGAAATAATATTTTTTTTTTTTTTGAGAATGTGTTATTAAAAAAGAAAAAGAAAATATTTCGAATTTAGATGTGATATTATTTTATTGAAAAATGTGTGGCTGATGAGAAAAGTGAGAAAAATGTATTATAATTTAATGAAAAATAATGGAGGCCAAACGGAGGCTATTATATGGTATTTGGTCTGTTTAATTTTCTTTTTAATTCACTCGAAAAAAAAAATATGCAAAATTAACGTAAATCGAGACTATGATTAAAATATTTTGTTTAGGTTTTGATTTGAAAATTTCTCACAAGATGATCCGTCCTCATGTTCTAGACGAGTAATCTCATCGATAATAAGGAAAAAAAAATATGCAAAATTAACGTAAAGCGAGACTATGATTAAAATATTTTGTTTAGGCTTTGATTTGAAAATTTCTCACAAGATAGATCCGTCCTCATGTTCTAGACGAGTAATCTCATCGATAATAAGGAAAAAAAATAGAGAAAAAAATGTGACAATGACATAATCATAAGTAATTGTTCACACTGAGCTGCCCATTTAATTTGGACGATAAATAGCTTTCTGAAAGCTACCTTACCCATTGTTACTCTCAGAGACAACACCAAATATCCATCTTTATTTGTTCAAACATGACATTAGCCATGATTATTCATGTTTGCACCTCTGCGGCTTCTAGATTTCTTTGGGAGTTCAGACTATGCACGCCATTTTACTATTAGCTCCCGTTATTTGAGATTATAATTTTTAAAAAAATATATATGTGATTAAAAAAGAAGAAAAAAGTTTGAATTTACATATAATATTATTTTATTGAAAAATGTGTAGTTAATAAGAAGAGAGAAAAATGAATTATAATGTTAATGAGGGCCAAACGGGGATTAGATATTTTGTCCCTGTTTAGTCCTAAGTTTTTAAAAGTCATTTTTTCTTCAAACTTATTTTCGACAAAAATATTTTATGGGATTCAAATCTTTTATCAAATTTTCGATCATACTGTATCAATGTGTGGTTAATAAGAAGATAAAAAATGAATTATAATTTTAATGAAGGTCAAACAGGGATTAGATTTTGTCCATGTTTAGTCCTAAGTTTTTTAGACTCATTTTTTCCTCAAACTCATTTTCGACGAAAATATTTAGTGGGATACGAATTTTTTATCAAATTTTCGATTATACTGCATCAATTTTTATCAAAATTTACTAAAAATATGATTTCTAACCAAACCAAACATGGACTTTGTATCGATGGATCGTTTGGTGTTTGGAAAGTGTGAAAAAATCCAATAGAATGGATTCTATACGAGTAATATTAGAGCTACCCTAAAAAACGTAGCCATATGTATGGACATACACGATGAATTCTTAGTTGCGGCCGAAGGAAGATGGTGGACCTTGATTTGGATGATCAAGAAATTCGTGGTTAGCTGTCAAGACAATTGTTCATGTAAGATGGTTTCCCATGACAATGGAAAATTACGACCTCGATGAAACATGTGATTCTTTTTGGTTTGAGGTATTGTATTTGACGGGGAAATTGAAAGATGTAGACAAAAACCTACGTCACTTGAACATGGGTAAACATTTGATTTATAAAGAAATTGACTTACTCCTAATAGATTAACTTTTTGAGGTGAAACTCATTCGTATACAAGTCATAATATTAAAGTGGGTTCACTTTTACTAATTAAAAAAGAAATTACACACAATTTTTTTTTACGTGAAACAGGACCGGACTACAACCAAGTCCAATCCAATCTCCCTACATCTGTCACTGTTTATACTCCATTAAATCTCGTCTTTAACGGTGCCCTACTTGCACAATTTTCATAAATGGATAACTATGATACTTGATCAGAGTCTTTTCTGTGGCTCTAATACTATGTTACGATGTTATTTAAAAGTTTAAACTATTATAAAGGGATCACGTGTATTCATTTAAATCTCGTCTTCAAGAGTCTCAAACTCGATATGCAGCTAAGAGATGCATTCTTAGGCAGTTGGCCTAATATAGACTATTGTGCTATTTGTTTCAGCTGCTTCAGCTTCCATTGTCAACAAAAAATCTTCAGTCTTGTGTTGTGTGGAAAAGAGTTGAATATAATGGATTTGAAGAATGCAGTTTGTTCAATTAGCAATGATATTTTCCTCTTCTTTATGGTACCACTCCAATAATGTTCAGACTTGACCCGTTACATACTTGAAAGAACATAATATTTACATTTCCCAGTTCTTTCACAAGGATAAACCTTGATTCATGTGTCAACCTGTATATATTGTGCTTGTTGGGTACCCAAAAAACTCGGACGATACTGTTTAGATTAATTATGTCAACACCACAATTGATTGGCTCTACCCGAAAACAAATTAGACCATTGGAAGCAACTATTAATTTGTGTTGCTTGTAGCCCGTTCATTAGTTGGAAGCCCTTTTAGGTATTAGCCCACTTTGCCTTTCTTGTTGGCCCACCTTATGTGAGCCAAATTTGTTTGGTTTTTTGGCCCCATCTCATGTTTTGTTTCTTGACCCAATCGTGTTTAGCCCATCTACGTACCTAGATCTAAAACTATACATTAGTGCCCCTGGTTTGTCAGTGTTGTGTGAGTGCAATTCTCTGTGCTTGTGCTTTTGACCTAGTGCTACTTTCTTTTTCTTCTCCTTTGTAGTTAAATTGCATCCACCATTCTGGATCCTGTTAGCACTATTGGACAACCCATAATGAGAAATTGTTTGTGGGCTATGCCATCAAAGTGGTTGGTGTTTTGATTCGATTTGCATAAAAACTGAGCCCGATAATGAGAAGAATTATGCTAAAGTACACATAACCTTCTGATAATTGCCAACCCCCAATAGGGGGTTGGTCATTTGACAATTATGTGAACCATTATACCCATAGCAAGATCCTAATGAGAAATTGTTTCTTGGTAAATTTCCACGACAGTGTTCTCCAAAAAGCAGCTATTCTCAAAATCTCCCTCAAAAGCTGTTGAATTGAGTTGTATTTTGTTTACAAGAAGTGCACTTTAGCAATAGCTATGAAACCGAACTTGAAAATAAGTTCGAACTCAAAACAAGCCTGAATAAAAAGTCCAAATGACCTCTTCATCTACATGTATAAACGCGTCTTCTTGGCTATAATTAATTATTTAACATATTTAACAAATAAAGATCCACTTTTTCTCTCTATTATACTCTATCTAATTTATGTAGGGATGACAACGGTTCGGTTCGGCCAAAATCGTAATCGCACCACCAAATTTTTTGCCATACCATAACCACGTAAGTCGGTTCGGTTCGGTTGGTATTTCGGTTCGGTTAATAACCACGAAAATATATTATTTTTTATAAGTCCAAACTTCAAACATCAAAGTGAAAAAAAAAAGTATGAAGAAAAGTCAATAAAAACAATACTAAGTCAATTTAACAAACAATATCTCAACTTCCAAATG
>CAIGRO010112371.1:0-14866 GCA_903798355.1 Fraxinus baroniana | reverse complement strand
ATCAATAATGATCTATGATGGCCACGAGGTGAGGACTACTTAATAGGCATACTACGTAGATCACCTCATGTGAGACCGACTACCATCACGAGGCCCTCTACGTTCACATGGACCCTCTACCACTACAAGTCGCCTACCACCACGAGGCCGTCGATTACCATGAGGCCCTCTACATTCACATGGGCCCTCTACTACTACAGGCAGTCTACCACCACGAGGTCGTCGACTACCATGAGGCCCTCCACGTTCACATGGGCCATCTACCACTATAGGCCGATTACCACCACGAGGCCATCGACTACTACGAGGTACTCTATGTTCACATGGACTGTCTACCACTACATTATGTCTACCACAATGAAGCTAACACCACATTTAACCCAAAAATGGCCATGAATCGGACAGAGCTCAATGACAATCATGGTTACAACCAACTGCTGAAGAAGTGAAGATCATCCTTTCAAAACTAGGACACGTGGCATCAATAATACCTAAACATGTACGTTACATCAGGGGCCTATAAATATCCCTGAGATGGGAAATGTATGGATTGAGGAACCCAAAATATTTGAATAACAATTACATTTCCTATCTTCTTAAACCCTCTACTGATTCTCACGCCGAAGGTACAACGAGAGAGAAAGCCCCAACCTCATTTTGTAGGTAGCGTTTGTCTATCGTAGTAGCTGGAACACCTTATACTTAAAAGAAGAATGCGGAGGTCTATCTCGTTACAATCTCAATCTACTTTTAAATGCAACGCCCGATCCTATAGAGATGTTAGGAATGCTATCACNACTTTTAAATGCAACGCCCGATCCTATAGAGATGTTAGGAATGCTATCACGTATGCTAGGGATACTTTAACCCAAGATATTATGAGTGATGCTTTAAGGGCTAGGGACCTAGAGTTTAAGAAAGAGTCGAATGGTAGCTCGAGAGAAGAGAGTTTGTTCGTTAGAGAGAAGAATAAGACGAGGAAGAACTACTTTCAAAGTAAGAAGGGCAGAGGAAAATCGAAGGATAGGTCCAAGTATAGAGACAAGAGTGGTAGGAAATGCTTTCATTGTGGTAAGTGATGGAATTTCAAGAGAGATTGTGATGACCTTAAAAAGAAATAGACACTGTAGCAGAGTGATATCATTCAACTTAAAGCCTAAAATGCTTAAAATGCATGTGACATCAGTTGCTGTAGGGGAAGCTGTCCTTGTTGTCTGACATGGGGCCTATAATTGTTGAAAAATGGTTAAAATTTTTGGTAAAGAATGGGGACCAAAAGGTTATGTTCGAATCTCTTTTTTGGGGAAATAGATTTGGAATAATGATTTAATGGAGAATATGTAGTTAAAAATTAGGGAAAAAAAATTTAGATTTACGTGTAAAATTATTTTATTGGAAGAATGTGCAGTTGAAAATGAATTTTTAAAAAATGGGGCTCGACGTCAAACATGGGCTAAATAAAATTTTGACATTTTTCTTCAACCACATTGTTGACACCGACCTCTAATGTCACTTAGTTCGGATTAACATACCCAGCAAGGGGATAATAATGTGAGCTCGGATGTGTGAGGTCAGCTCGAACCTTGAGTGGCTTACTCAAGAAGCCTATGTAGTCTTGCAAGAAAAAGGAATATAATGATTAAGGGTCACTGACGAGATATATGTATTACCAATCATAGAGATGCACCTGGAAAGGTCCCACGTTAGAGTCCACATAATCCTCCAGTTAAAAATAATAGCTTCCCCTTCTAAGTCATGCATTAATTGCTGGGCCCACCAGCCATTAATGCTCAAAATAAATCTAATAGAGTCCAGCTCGGTAACCAATCTTATTGCTCCAACAACTGTACTTCTTCAGCTCGGAATTACAGTGAAAAGACAAGGGAGGCAGCATGCATGCATATGTTCCCCTATAAAAGGAAAATTAAAGCCCAAAAGAAAGGATAGAAAAAAGTGGAGACAAGTATATACAAACTCTCTAGCAATCTTTCATATTTCAAATATCTCTTATTATCAAGGAACAAGAATCACCGCATTATTCCCTGATGAACATTTGATTATTATAGTAAAAATCCACGTTTATCCCTTAAGTTGGCTTGAAAATTATTTATACATTTTTCAAAGTTAACAGTTTGGCGCTAGAAGGAAGACCCGATTTGGGAAACCAATCCCATCTTTCCATAAAGTCTACAAATCAGTATAATGGACGAGTTTTCAGCATCTGAAAATCAATCCCATACTCTTCCCGAACAAACCGACAGTCCAACAAACGCTGAAAGACGAGATCGCAATAAAGCTATTGATCCTCAAATGGTGGCAATGACGGAAGCTATTGAAAAATTAATGAATATTATCAGTCGACTAGAGCAAAAACAAGTTCGAAATCCGCTACAGGACGCTGAGGTGGAATCCCCTCAACAAGAAAGAATTAGGCGACTCTAGAAGAACTCTCCAGTTCTCAAGCAGAGAATCTTCCGAGAGCTGAACCGAATAGGTCCGAAGCTCTCTTGCCACAACAAAACCAATTGCCGAAGAACAAATAATGTATTCAATAGACTGGGTTCTCAACACTCATTGAAACCCCCAAGAAAATGAAAGGCCTCTTAACCGACCTGCTGAACAAACTGAACCTGAAATGAGCGTTCTCAGGAAGCGCATAGCTAACTTGGAAGCTAAAAACAAAGGAAGCACGGAAGAAGTGTCACTCACCTTTTACTGAGGACATCCTGGCAGAATCACTGCCCGAAAAGCTGAAGATGCCACAACCGGCTGGGTATGATGGGAAGGAGACCCCTTTTAGCCATTTGGACAAATATGCCTCTTAGATGGAGCTGCAAGAAGCTGGAGATGCCATTATGTGCCGAGCTTTCTCTTTAACCTCGGGAGACAAAGCTCAGAGATGGTTCAAAAGACTGCATCAAAGATCTGTAAAAAATTGGAATGACCTCGCCATAGCATTTCTAGCTCAGTTCATGGGTTCGAAGGTAAGAACTATACCAAATGAGAGGTTGGTAAGCATAAAACAAGGGAAAATCGAATCGTTCAAGAGTTATTTGAACAGGTTTAACAAACAATCTATGAAGATGGAGAAAATATCCGACCACACTGTAGTTATGGCAGTCCTTTCAGGGTTGAGGCCAAAAATAAGATTTGGTGGCCCGTTCATGAAGATGGACCTCAGACCTACCATGAACTCTTGGGTCGAGCTGAGAAATATATAAGTACGGAGGAAGCTAACTCGGACCAGGAGGATACTAAGCTAACTCCTCAATCCCAGCAACGACCTAAGCAAAAACAAACAGATAGGGACTCATGTCGGGAAAAAAGGAGGGACAAAAGGGATCAGGGTCGTTCTAGGCCATATCCCGACAAATTTTGTGAATATCACCCCCTCAACGCGACCTTGGAAGAAGTCTTTTTACAGACTGAGAAAAAGGAAGCCTTTCACCGACCTCCACCCCAAAGGAAAGAAGTAACTGGGAAAAATCAAGGGAGGTACTGTTATTATCACAGGACGACAGGGTACAACACTAACAATTGTAGAAATCTAAAGGAAGAGGTGGAATCCCTCATCCGGCGAGGTCACCTACATGAATTCGTAGCTCAACCCCGAGAAAAGAATCCAGCCAGGTTACAATAGCCTAATCCACAAGGGATAGCTCAGCAAGCTCGGTCGGGACCCTAAACTCGCGACTCACAACCTCGTGCCGAGATCCGAACATTGATAAGCGGGAACCAATACCTTGAAGGTTCACGGAGGACTAGGCGCAGATTGGCACGTGATGCCCATATTTGGCAAAACTATAGTGTAATGTGTCCAGAATCAAAGGTTGTTACCTCACCACACCTAGTCACCTATAATGGTTCAGATTTTCAGAAAAGGATACATAGGGCGTCTTACAAGATCAAAGTGACGCGTTAGTCATAGCCATGCATGTAGCAGAAGTATAGATACACCGAACCTTGGTGAATAATGGGAGTTCAGTAAACGTGCTGTACTCTTGAACTCTAGAGCAGATGGCTATACAGGAGAGATACCTTCAATCGTATTCCAGGAGACTGTAAGGATTTGCTGGGGATCCCATTGAAACTCGAAGGCAGATAGTACTTAGTGTAGAGCTTGGCAAACCTTCCTGTTACCGAAGAATCTTAGTTGACTTCATTGTCATGGACCTTCCTTCGAATTATAATGCCATCTTGGGGAGGCCCATATTGCATGAGTTGCAGGCTGCCACCTCGATATATTATTATTGCTTAAAATTCCCAACCTTGAATGGGCCGGCCATAATACACGAAAACTAAGTGGAAGCAAGAGCTTGTAATGTCGACCTCCCAAACCCTCAAGTTCGAATGCTAAAAAATCAACACTACCAGCATATCGAGGTTACAAAGCTCAAAAGACCCATCGTAGCCGACCTCTCTGAGATCGGTATTACGGAAAAACATCACAAGAGGGCAACTAATGATCAGTTTTTGTTTGATGAGAGAGAAGTAGACACACAACCATATCCTGGAGTTTTGGTAATCCCCGTGTTTATATCTAAAGTCGATGTTCCCAAAGTTCTGGTAGATACAAGGAGATCTCTCAATATACTTTACGCCAACACGCTTGAACAAATTGGAATTTTCCTCAGTTTCCTACAACCATATTCAAACATGATTATAGGACTTAACGGGCCATCTTGGAAGCAAAATGAGTAATCAAACTCCCCATAGAGGTCGGAGACTCCCCTCGCCGAGTTAAAATGAACGCGGAATTTGTGGTCCTGAACTCGAAGTTCCCTTATGATGCAATTATGGGACAACCTTTGCTATTTGACCTCAGGGTAATAGTATCGATGTACCATTACGTCATCAAATTCCCCATGCCCCATGGTACGGGGCAAATCAAAGGAAATAAGTATACTGCTAGTCAGTGTCAAGTGGTAGCAGATTTAAAAGGAAGAAGAATTCATTACTCTCCAGAGATCTGCATGACATGCAATGCAGCATCTTCACCGAGCTCATTGGATCCACGATTGAAAGTATGGTGGGAGAGAAGAAGAACCTATGGAGGAACTGGATGTTATTAAAGTCAGTACAGGTAGCCCGCAAAGAGAACTAAAAATAGGTTACGAACTGCGGTCTCCATGAAGAGATCAAATCATCAACTTCCTCCAAGAGAACCTTGATATCTTTGTTTGGGAACACGCTGGCATGAAAGGAATCGACTCAAAAGTCATGTGCCACAAGTTGGGGGTTGATCCTTTGGTGTGGCCTAAGCAGCAGCGACGGAGACCCTTAAATCCAGAACGGTACGAAGCACTAAACAAAGAGGTACAAAAGCTGCTCTAGAATGGATTCGTCCGAGAAGCAAAGTATCCTAAGTGGATTGCCAATCTTGTTTTGGTTAAGAAGAATAATGGGGATTGGAGGGTGTGTATCGACTTTACCGACCTAAATAAAGCATGCTCCAAGGACAGTTTTCCCTTACCAAGAATAGACCAGATGGTAGATGCTACTGCTGGACATGATCTGCTCAGTTTTATGGATACATATTCAAGCTACAATCAGATCCCCATGTATTAGCCTGACCAAGAGCATACAATATTTATCACCGACAGAGGTCTCTATTGTTACACGGTAATGCCATTTGGCCTAAAAAATGATGGAGCAACCTACCAGCGTTTGGTTAATTATATGTGAGCCAAACAAATTGGTAAGACCATGGAGGTATACATTGACGATATGTTGGTCAAAAGCGTGGATGCTAAGAATCATCAGCAGCACCTCGTTGAGATGTTCGGAATTATGAGAATCTACAGAATGAAGCTAAATCCCAACAAATGTGCCTTTGGTGTGAGTTCGAGAAAATTTTTGGGATACATGGTAAATCGCAAAGGAATCGAGGCCAACCCAGAGAGAATAAGGGCCATCGTTGAGATGCGTTCCCCAGCTAAGCCCAAGGAGCTTCAAAGTTTAACTGGACGAATAGCTGATCTTAGCCGTTTCATGTCAAAATCATAGATAAATGTAGACCTTTCTTTGATACATTGAGAGGTGGGAAGAAGTTCGAATAGACATCAGAGTGCCAGCTCGCTTTTGACCAACTAAAGTCACCATAGCAGCTTGGAAACTAAGGTCATACTTCTTGGAACATCCCCTTGAGATCTTAACGAATTATCCACTAAGACAAGTATTGCAGAAACCTGACACTTCAGGGATGATGGTGAAATGGTTAGTTGAGCTCAGTCAATTCGATATAAAATACAAATCGCGTACCTCCATTAAAGCCCAAGCCCTTGCCAACTTCATCGTCGAGTTCAGCTCGGGTCCAACAGAAGAATCGTTGCCACATCTGCCTTGGAAACATTTTGTTGATGGATCCTCTATAGATGAACGAGTAGGGGCCAGAATCGTATTGGTAAGTCCGAATCAGTAGTTATTTTGTGAAGCACTGCCATTTGTTTTAATGCTTCTAACAATAAAGTCGAATACAAGGCCCTCCTAGTTGGCCTAAAGATGGCAAATGAAATGAAAGTCAACTACTTGGTCGCATACAATGACTCTCAGTTAGTGGTAAATCAGGTCAATGAAGCTTACTAAGCTAAGGAAGAAAGAATGAACAAGTATCTTCAGCTCGTCAAAAAGGAGTTACGGAAGTTTGGTAATGTTCAGGTCGAGCGAGTTCCACGAACTCAAAATGGACATGCTGATACCTTAGCACGGTTGGCAACAAGTGAAGGAATTGAGAGGTTTGATAGCATACCAGTAGGAAGAACCCGCTGTCCCGCCATTGATAAATTCGGAAGTGTTCATATAGTGATCGACCTCAGACAAACATGGATGGGTGATATTGTTTCGTATCTATAAACAGGCATATACCCTGAAGATCCCATCATGGCGAGAAAACTACAGATAAGGTGAGCACGGTACACCTTAATCGACGATATCTTATATAAGCGAGGATATTCTATACCTTTACTCAGATGTTTGAATGAAGAAGAAGCATTACGTGCCATGGAAGAAGTGCATGAAGGCATATGTGGGAATCATGTCGGAGGACAATCGCTAGTTCATAAAATCATACGTCAAGGATACTTTTGACCAACCATGAAAATAGACGCATTGGAATTTGCCAGGAAGTGCGACAAATGCCAAAGATTTGCTCCATACATCAAACTCCCACCTGGAGAGATAAACTATGTAATGGCACCATGACCTTTCTCAAAATGGGGGGTCGATCTAATCGGTCCCATGTCTATGGGAAAAGGAGGCATGAAGTTCACAATTGTGCAGTTGATTATTTTACCAAATGGGTTGAAGCCAAACTTTTGGCCAAAATAACCAAGCACAAGACCACTAAGTTCATATGAAAATTGATCATGTGCCGATTTGGGATACCTCATTCCATTGTGACAGATAATGGAAAACAGTTTGACAATACTCGCTTTACGAACTTTTGCAAGGAGCTTGGGATACAAAAACATTTCTCTACACCAAATCACCCTCAAGTTAATGGCCAAGTCAAAGCTATCAATAAGATCATCAAGCATACGCTGAAAATGAAACTTGATACTCTTAAGGGAGGATAGGCTGAGGAGCTCCTCGATGTGCTATGGTCTTACCGCACCACCATCAGAAATAGTACTGGAGAAACTCATTTCTCCTTAGCCTTTGGAGTGGAAGCTGTCATTCCACTTGAGGTCGAAATCCCTTCAGTTCGGACTTTGACATATAGTAAAGATAGGAATGAACAAGTATTACGAGATGAACTGGATTTGGTAGGAAAAAAGGGGGACATGGCAGAAATCAGAAATGCGGTGTACAAACAACGCAATGCAAGGTACTACAATCAAAAGGTGAAGAAGCAGAAGTTTGAAGTTGGCAACCTTGTCATAAGGAAGGTATTTTTAGCTATTAGAGAGCTGCACGCCGGATCTCTAGGACCTAACTGGAGGGCCCATATAAAGTAAGCAAAGTACTGCTAAGAGGGGCCTATGAATTAGAAATGGAAGGAAGACCCTTGTTGCACCCATGGAACGCAGAACACCTTAGGAAATATTATCAGTAGATGACTGTATCAGTTGGTTGTTTATAAATAAGAAAGTACGTTTCTTAGATGGCGATGTAGATACAAGGAATTACCAAAGCCCTGCTCATGAAGCAGGCCGAACTAAGGTTGTAAGTGCTGGAACACTTAGTGCAATTTCTACAAGGAATTATCAAAGCCCTGCTCATGAAGCAGACCGAACTAAGGTTGTAAGTGCTACAACACTTAGTGCAATTCCTACAAGGAATTGTCAAAGCCATGCTCATGAAGCAGGCTGAGCTAAGGTTGTAAGTGCTGCAACACTTAGTGCAATTCCCATAGGGAATTATCAAAGCCCTGCTCATGAAGGAACTAAGGTTGTAAGTGATGCAACACTTAGTACAATTCCTACAAGAAATTATCAAAGTCCTGCTCATGAAGCAGGCCGAACTAAGGTTGTAAGTGCTACAACACTTAGTACAATTCCTACAAGGAATTATCAAAGCCCTGCTCATGAAGTAGGTTGAACTAAGGTTGTAAGTGCTGCAACACTTAGTGTAATTCCTACAAGGAATTGTCAAAGCCCTGCTCATGAAGCAGGCCGAACGAAGGTTGTAAGTGCTGCAACACTTAGTGCAATTCCCATAGGGAATTATCAAAGCCCTGCTCATGAAGGAACTAAGGTTGTAAGTGCTGCAACACTTAGTACAATTCCTACAAGAAATTATCAAAGCCCTGCTCATGAAGCAGGCCGAACTAAGGTTGTAAGTGCTGCAACACTTAGCACAATTCCTACAAGGAATTATCAAAGCCTTGCTCATGAAGTAGGTCGAACTAAGGTTGTAAGTGCTCCAACGCTGAGTGCAATTAAGGTTGTAAGTGCTGCAACACTTAGTACAATTCCTACAAGAAATTATCAAAGCCCTGCTCATGAAGCAGGCCGAACTAAGGTTGTAAGTGCTGCAACACTTAGCACAATTCCTACAAGGAATTATCAAAGCCTTGCTCATGAAGTAGGTCGAACTAAGGTTGTAAGTGCTCCAACGCTTAGTGCAATTCTTACAAGGAATTGTCAAAGCCCTGCTCATGAAACAGGCTGAACTAAGGTTGTAAGTGTTGCAACACTTAGTGCAATTCCCATAGGGAATTATCAAAGCCCTGCTCATGAAGTAGGCTGAGCTAAGGATTGAGTTCTGCAACACTTAGCGCAATTCTTGACTTAAGCTCACACATGCCATAGAGGCATTTAGTACCATAAAAACACTTGGACTGAGCAAGTTAGTTCATATAAATTATCTTTTCAATTATTATTGAAACAAAGAAAGTTTAAGAGAAAAGGTGAAACCCAAATTTTTCATTAACAAAACAAAGCATTACAAGAGGTCTTTCTTAAACAAAAAAGAAGGGGAGTACATAAGGGAAACTAGGAAATATGAGGATCTGAGGAAGTTATGTTCTCCTTAGCTGGAGCTTTCTGGGCCTCAACCGCCTTCAACAACTGCTCCACCTCTTTTTCTTACTCCTTCTGAGCTTCTTCCAAGAATTTTGTATCCTAATTCGGTTGCTTTTGATTTATAAACTTAATAATCTTACCTATAGCCAGGACATACGCTTCCTGAGCTATGACATCAAAAGCTGGAAAAGCCCTACATTCCTCTACGGCCTTGGAGACCTTCAGTTAGTGATGGCAATGGGGCGGGGCACCCCCGCTAAGCCTCGCCCTCGCCCCACCTTTGACGGGGCGGGGCGGGTTCTTGCCCCGTTTAATGCCCCATTTAATTTTATTTTTTTTTTAAAACCAAAAATTTCCAATTAAATATAAATTCAAAATTTTATAATCCAAAACAAACTTTTTTTTAAATCAAAAATTTCCAATTAAATAAAATTCAAAATTTTATAATCCAAAACAAATAATACTTAAAATAACTACATCAATATCCAAACCAAACAATGAAAACAAACAATGTTCAATTTTATTATTATTATTATTATTTTTAACTAGGCGGGGCGGGGCACCCCCTTCCCGCCCTGCCCCGCCCCGCCCCGCGACCCGAGGCAGGGCGCCCTTCCCTGTCCCGCCCCGCCCCGCAACTCGAGGCGGGGCGCCCTTCCCTGTCCCGCCCCGTCCCGCCAACCCGTCGGGGCGGGGTATTTTGCCATCTCTACCTTCAGCTCTGCCTCTTTCCTAATGGACAACGCCTAAGCCACTGCTTCATCAGCTCATTTTTTTCTCACTCTCAGCTCGAGCATTTGCCTTGTTATCGTCCATTAGCTTGTGCTTTGTAGTGAGGCTGGCGTTAAGCTCTTTCCCCATCTTGTTAAGACGATCCTCATAACTCCTCTTCTCCTCAGCAAAAGCCGCCCTCTATGCTTCGAGTTCAGCAAAAAGTTTATTAGCTTGGCTTTTGAATTTGAGTATCGAATCGAGCTCAGCCTTAACCTGGGAAACACAAAATTCAAGTTAGAACGTTTAATGAAATAAAGTAACTCTTATCAAAAAGTTTTACCTTATCTACCACTGAAGTCAACTGAAAAATAGCTCGGTGACAATGAAGTTGAGTTGACATAATGCTTTCTCCTATAGACATTTCAAACAGAAAGTTTTGCTCCTTGTCATAAGAATAACGAATTCTCTGAGAGGCGAGAGAAAGGCAACAACTATTTTCCTTGCTGGAGAAGGAGCTCAGAGGAAATCCAGGAATATCTCAGGTCGGTGCCCTGCCCAGCCTTCGACATCTGGCCTCTGAAGATCAGGACATTTCTCCTGAGATTTGGATGAAGACGCTGCCACAACAATAGTATTGCCGAAGGAATGGGCGAACTTGGAGAAGCAACAGGGGCAAGTGTGGCAGGCAATTCTGCTGAACGCTGCCTTTGCAAAGGCTGCATGGTCTCAGGCTCGAAATCTACCTCCTCAGGTCGGTCCTGCTCTTTTGCACTAACCTTCTCTCTCTTTCTTTTAGCAGCTTTAGCTACTCTAGTAGCACGGAGGTTCAGCATGTCTGGTTGTTGACCTAAATGTACAAGAAAAGAAGTATAAAGGTTTGGTCAAAAGAAAAAGAAGTAATGAAGATGTTAAGTTAACTTACGAGAAGGGGCAGGAGCTGTAGTAGCAGGTCCGCTTAGTGCCAGAGTTGAAGGCAAAGCTCGAAGTAGTACTACTTGGAATAAAATGTAATTTGAGATCATGAACTTGGAAGATCTCACTCTGTTGGAAAGAGCTCGGATGGAGTCATCTCGTTTCTGAATGGTCGAACTCAGGTGGAAAGGTTGGTAAACTGCAAAATAGAAGCAAGGAAAATCAAACTCCTATCAAATAACAAAAAGTACGAAGACACGATGAGCTGTTATTTACAAAAAGAATGATAAAGGATAGGAACTATATCCTCCCTATCCACCTCATCAGGGTGGAATCGCCAGTCTCCCAAAACATAAAAGAATTCTTCTTTCCATCCCTTAATCGTTGAAGAGGTATCTAAAACTAGAGGGCCTCTTGTTCTAGGACTGACACTAGTATACCACCAACTCGTATTTTTTCCATCTTCCTTAAAAGAAAAGAGAGAATTGAACTGGGACACATCTAGTTCGGGGTGACCTAATTGCTTCCATAAAATCAAGGTCGCAACTAAAGTCCTCCACCCATTTGGATATAGCTTGGTAGGGGTTATTCCCCAAGAGAAAAAGAACGATTGAATAATTTTGGGGAAAGAAAGTCTCAGACCGGCCTGAAGAATGGCTGTATTGAGAGCAACACATTCCGCTGGGAGAATATTAGCTTGGTCGGAAGAAGGGATTACTAATTCAACAGAAGGGGGATGTTATATTTGGCCCTAATCGCTGCTAAAGAATCAGCAGTTATTACCGACCTTAAAGAATCCGCCCCCCAAGTTTGGTCCATATTACTACTTTCCCCTTGTGCCCTCTCCTATCTCATCTTACGTCGATGTTCCATACTCCTAGGTAAGTTCGAAGTATGGCTGGGAGGGGGACATGAAGGATAAAAAGAAGCAATAGGGATAGGGAAAACACCTTCCGACAGTCCGAACTAGCAGAAAAGGGGCTAAAAGATTGGGTGGATGAAGATGGTGCAACTTCTTCATGTTGATTTCCCCAAGATTGCATACGAGATTCGTCCGAACTCATATAAAAAAAGAGGAGAAAATAAATATGTAAAAAGAGAGGTATTCTAATTGGAAAAAGAATA
The DNA here is from genome assembly GCA_903798355.1 of Fraxinus baroniana. Lineage (NCBI taxonomy): Eukaryota > Viridiplantae > Streptophyta > Magnoliopsida > Lamiales > Oleaceae > Fraxinus > Fraxinus baroniana. The sequence goes on along the minus strand of CAIGRO010112371.1, from coordinate 2,651 downwards.
CCTGGAGGACGACCTTATTCAGAAAGAATAAAGAAAATAGAACTAAAATGTTGTGGAGCAAAATCTGGAAAGCTTGAAGTGCGAAAGTAAAAGAATAAGAGGCGGAAATGCTATTTGAAAATAAGGGGATATCAAAGGACAAGATCTGAACCGTTTAAATGAAGAATTAAATGTTTAACGGCTGTTAATCAATACTTCTAGAAGAAGGAAACTGCATCACAGCTCACAAGGCGACATGTGTCTTTGGCATTTATAAAGAGTAATCATTACAGAAATTGGAAGTTGTGCCAAATTACTTTCACAAGGTCAGTCCCTCACCTAGGTTGGCACTGACCTGGGAGGTAATTGTTGACACCGACCTCCGAGGTCACTTAGTTCAGATTAACATACCCAGCAAGGAGATAATAATGTGATCTCAGATGTATGAGGTCAGCTCGAACCTTGAGTGGCTTACTCAAGAAACCTATGTAGTCTTTCAAGACAAAAGGAATATAATGATTAAGGATCACTGACGAGATATGTGAATTACCAATCATAGAGATAATACACCTGGAAATGTCCCATGTCAGCACCCACATAATCCTCTAATTAAAAATAATAGCTTCCCCTTCTAAGTCACGCATTAATTGCTGGGGCCCACCAGCCATTAATGCTAAAAAGAAATCTGACAGAGTCCAGCTCGGCAACCAATCTTATTGCTCCAGCAACTATACTTCTTCAGCTCAGAATTATAGTGAAAAGACAGGGAGGCTGCATGCATGCATATGTTCCCCTATAAAAAGAGAATTAAAGCATAGAAGAAAGGGGGAGAAAAACGTGGAGACAAGCATATCCAAACTCTCTAGCAATCTTTCATATTTCAGATATCCCTTATTATCAAGGAAGAAGAATCACCGCATTATTCCCTGATGAACATTTGATTATTATAGTAAAAATCCACGTTTATCCCTTAAGTTGGCTTGAAAATTATATATACACTTTTCAACGTCAACACACATAATTCTTGTTGAGTCTATTCATGTTTATCCAATATATTGAATATGCTAGAACAATTTTATATGTTAGAGCATTTTTGGCAAAATAATTTGCTTCCTTATAAGTTTGAATCCCACAAATTGTGTGAATTATAATTCATAAGCTCGACTTATAAGCCATATAAGTCATGAATATTTTGCGTATCTAGCTTATATGTTGGGTTCATAGATTTTGGTAAACACAATTTCTGGATCCTAGCTTATAAGAAATCAACTTTTTATTTTTTATTTTTTGCTAAAATGCTCTTAATATTAGTTGATAATGCATGAATTCTTTTACTTCAAAATTATATCTTGTAATGATTCAAATGTCTTTTTCTATTATCATTTCTTTAAAAATAGAGGAAATATTTAAAAGGATAAGCATATTGTTAACATAATAAAATCTCTCCAAGTTGGTATCTTAACATACATAATCGCACGAATATTATTTCCCAAATTAGAGATACACTTTGCCTTGTATTATGTAACTATATATACCTATCATTGTAAAGAAAATAAACAAGATTGTTTCATTATTTTTGACTTGGTATCAAAGCCAGTGTATTGATCTGGCCAACAGTTCGAAAGGAAATTTTTTTTTTTGCACAATTCGAGTTTTTTTTTTTCCAACTTTGCGCGACCTCCACGAAAACGGCTGTATCTTTCAAATTGTAACTCTGAATTGCGCAAGGTCAGTGCCGTTGGATTCGTATCTTTTGAGTTGTTTTCGATAACATTTGATCGGTCAAAATTGTCTTTAAAGTCACCACACCGAACACACATGGCTCAAGAACAATCCAAAGCTACTGCCTCTGAACTATCCATCCCAGTAATTCATATTCAATCAGAACATTCTGGCTTCCATGCTGGTATTGTTCTAACCGAAACCAACTATGATGTATGGTCACAAATATTGGAGATGTAAATTGCAGGGCGTGAAAAACTCGAATACATTCTGGGTAAAATAGACCCACCAAAGGAAACGGATCCCACCCATGCCAAATGGTATGTTGAAAATCAAAGAGGCAAAGGTTGGTTACTTACCTCTATGTTCCCGAAAATAATGAAGCGTTACTTATGCATAGGCACTGCATGGGAGATTTAGAGTGCTCTCGCCAAAGCGTTCTACGATGGATCAGATGACACGCAAATATTTGCACTAAATTAGCGTGCATTCTTTTCCCAACAAGATAGTCGTCCCTTGTCAATCTATTATGGAGAACTTGTTGAAATTTTTCAAGAATTGGACCATCGAGACAAAGTTACTATGAATGATCCTGATGACATTATAGCATATAAAAAATCAGTTCAACGTCTGCGGGTGCATATCTTTCTTGGCGGACTGGATGTTGAATTCGAACAAGACCGAGTTGAAGTGCTTTGAAAAGACCCTCCAGCTGACCTCGAAGAAACTTATGCTTATGTACATAAGGATGCTGTGCGTTGAGCCACCCTGAACGGGGAACCTGATAATCCAGAATCTTCCACACTGCTGGTTTGCCGAAGCAAGATGAAATCCTGAGTGATTCTCTTCATCTGTAGAATTTATTGACGCAGGAAAATAACATAGAATTTTAGTGACAATCTCTTCTACTCCATTCTGTGCCCCTAAAGAAATGGCCTCTTCATTGCTGC
>CAIGRO010112369.1:0-13139 GCA_903798355.1 Fraxinus baroniana | reverse complement strand
TTTCCCCGAAATCTCTCACCACCCAATACCCCAACTTCAAACGTGTAGAATTCTTCAATTAGAACTCTGCAAAGCCCAAAAATGATCTAACTTAGCCTTGAAAGCGTGGATAGAGACAAATTACAGATGAAACCCTAATTCTCACTCCTTAATTTCGTCTCTAGGGCTTCAATTCTCCTATCAAAATCTATTAAATTTCAGATCGAACATATAAACCACACCATNCGTGTAGAATTCTTCAATTAGAACTCTGCAAAGCCCAAAAATGATCTAACTTAGCCTTGAAAGCGTGGATAGAGACAAATTACAGATGAAACCCTAATTCTCACTCCTTAATTTCGTCTCTAGGGCTTCAATTCTCCTATCAAAATCTATTAAATTTCAGATCGAACATATAAACCACACCATTTAAACAGCTTCAAAACAATATCATACTCATGCAAAAATATATACACGCAGTTGTCCACACGCATACACAGAGAGAGAAAGCAGAGACCTTGGAAATCCTTTGATTTAGAAAGAGAAACCGAGATAGATTTTGGAGAGAGAAATTGTGGGGTATAGAGACACAGCGCGATTTATATAGGGAGAAGAAGGGATGTCGCAAGGGCTCCTCAGAGCGCAAAAGGGATGTGATGTACTCTGTATTGAGGGGCAGTCCGGGTAGCAGGTAATCTCACCTATCGAGCCACCCAGGATTCGCTAAGATTGGGGAGAATATAATCGGAAAATGGAGCAGCCCTTTTACAACCACTAAAAAGAGTTTTTTGGAAAAAATAAATTTCGAAATAATAATTTTTCAAGAAGTATATAATTAAAACGTAGAAGTAAAATATTTTATTGTGACAACGCATTGTTGAAAATGAATTTAAGGGGAAAAAAAAAAATTGTTTTAATGATTATCAAACAGTGGCTAAATTCAACTTAAAAGTTCTAAATTGAGCTTTTGTTTCATCGATGTACCCCAATGTTGTAGAACTAACTACAAAGTCCCTCTTTTCGTTTTAGTTACTTGTTTAATCCCAAGGTTGGGGAATTAGATTCCTTGTTGTACAACGGAAAAAAAGAAGTCTACGTTATCTGTACAAAAAAGTAACAGAATTGACACTGTTAAAATGTAACTTTATTGAGAAAAAAAAATTATGCTTTAGTACATTCCTTATTAACACCAGGATTGACATCCTCGGAAAATTTGACCATTGATTAAAAAAAATATTGTTGAAATTAATGTACAAAAAGTTGACCCACATATAACAAAAAATAAACAATAATAATTGTTCTAGTATTTTGTACCCTTTGAAGGCAGGGATAAACTCACACACGTGGTCTGTGGAGGTGACTGCGGGCCCTATTTGGGTTTTTACCTGACATCAAATTAAGGTTGTCTTCGGGATTTCCAACAATTCATAGGCTATGTACCCCTTCTGCACATGAGATGCTATAAAAGATAGGCAAACAAAGTTGACTTTAAATTTACCCATTTCAGTATCTCGGACCCCCTGTTTCTTTCGTACACATAATTTTTGCAATTCCAGTTTTTTCGATCTCGAGAAATAAGCATTAAGCATTAAGATCAAATTCGGAGAGATGTATAAAATCCATCTCATTGTCATTTTCTTCAATAAATTAACTAAGAATGGGCATCCTCACCGTTCATCAACTTGTATATTACATGCTATTGCAGCTACTCCATATGATACAATACAACTGACAGGAGATGGCGATCTCGCCACCCATGCAGAATATGCTACCCAAAAACCACACACTTCGCTAACGCTTAATTGTTTCATTTCCTGCAATGAGAAAATTAAGTTCCAATGACACAGAAGCATTTCTTCTAGTCGCAATTATATACAAAATCAAGTCGACCGTATACAGTACTCTTCACGCCACAAAATACATAATACACCCATCACTTGACTATCAGCATTCTTTTATTTCACATGCACAGCCTCGTTTCCTTTGTAAATAAACCTATCAGTAAAAGAGGACTTAAGACAAGGAATTTACATGATCTCACCGTTATGTGATGAAATTATCATTCTTGAGCAAAATGTACGTCGGCAGTACAGGTAATATCAGACCGGAAAACCAAACAAAAATACTACAAAAGACATAAACTGAACCCATCGGAGGTTATAAGCTTTTGATGCCAAAATTCAGAGTCAATCTGGATACAAGTATATAAAGGTGAGCTGAAAAGTACAAGTTGCAATGAGAGAATTAAAATAAATACTCAATAAAATGAGCTTCCACGTCAATCAGTTCAGTTCCAATCTCATTTCCTGAATGATAATGCGTCATATCAGTATGGGTATCAATCTTCAGTATCTGGTCATCAGAGAATTCATGCTTTCCAACAGTTAAAATATCTACAGACGGGAAAGTTATCTCCATCCTCCCAGAAATGACCAAAACTAGCAAACCCCATGAAACTTTTGTGTCATATGACTGAAGCACTTGAGCAATGGGGGTCGGAGACTGGAAACATCTACTCACTTACCACCCATTCTCCAAGAGAGATCAAGCCTCGTAATGATTCATGATTTGTCTCGTCCAGCTACTGAAGAAAAAAAGAGAAGTAAAAAGTTAAAGAGGAATGCAACCCGTTATCTATAGACCAAAAGTAATTGTGCAATAATCTCCTTGCCAACGTTATTTAATAGCAAAGAAGGAAATGGAAGTGCGTAAAAATAAATTAAAAGAAACATTATGCTCGGGAAGGAAATCTAATAATTAAGCAGATATATTTCCCTTGGACGTATCAATCGTTGGGTATTACTACCAAGAACTAAATCTACAGAATGAAGTTAGTTTCTTAAACATTTATTCCACAATGTGAAGTAAAAATACTAAAAAGGCATGAAAAGCTCACCAGATTCCAGTATATGGTTCCTATTGCCATGAAGATTGCTTGTATCTGAAGCTCTCATAATCCCACCCTCCTTCAGGCTCCTTCCTTTTCAAAATACCACCTGGAACCGAGAGCATCTTTGCTTGTTCCTCTGCTAGCGCTTGTGAACTGGCAACGGAAAGTTGCCTCGATGCAAGAGGCAACATCTCTTCTCTACCTTCAATGTCTACTGCACCAGGGCCAGCATTGAGATCCAGACCCGGCCTGCCCCACTTTCTGTTGTTATCCAAGCCACCATTACTGGTACCGTCAGGAAGGCTAACCAGATAAGGTCTAGGAAATTGGGAGGAGACAGCACCAACATTGCCCAGAAACTGTGAATTAACAGGTGTAGTAAACAGCCTTCCACCAGATGAGGAATCTACATATGAGTTTGCTCCCACAGAGAAAGTGGCAGATGGTAAAGGAAAAGTAGTTCCAAAGGGAAACATCGGGTATTGGAAAGAGCTAGATGGGAAAGGGATCGCAGGAGATGATGACAAAACCTGTCCCCGATAAAGATCAGGAGTAAATGGGGTACCGCCAGTAGGAGCAAATAATCTTTGTGCTGCACCAGGAGGAATGACTGGAAAGGGCTGGTCCCCTCGGTCCGGTAACGTTGACGGAATTGTCACAGTTGAGTATGTATTCCCAGGAGGAAACCAAGACGAGAAGTTGCCAAGTTCTGAGTTGTTCATTCTCAGTCCAGCATTAGGCAGTTGAGATAGCATTCCACCCTTGCCGTGATGACTCGATGGTAACTGTTCAGCACTAGCATCATCAGCTACAGGCCCATCATTTAGATCAAAATGCCTTCTAACATCACCAGTACGTAAACCACCTGATGAATCAACAGGCAAATCTGTACCCTCCACTTTAAATTTGTTGCTTGAAGAGCAATGCCCCATTTCATCAGCTTCATCAACTCTGTTCAAATCAAGATCAAGTGCTAAAGAGCCATGAGACAGCGCAGCACCTAAGCACTCATTCAGTGTCATACCACGATTACTTATGAAATCAGAAGTAGAATTGACTGCTAAATCAGAATCTCGAGAAGCCATGTCCTCGAGAACTCTTTCATCTGGCACATTTAGATCGATATCCAACAAAGGGCGGACATGTCTACTAGTAGAAGCATCAGTACAGGATATATTTGTCGACCGCAAAGGCAATTCAAGGGCTTTTCTGGGTTCAGCTGGTCGAAACGCACTAGTGGCAGCAGATCCCTTCCATCCAAGTTCACTTTTACTTCTCAATAGTTCCTCTGGAGGAACAAAAGGCCCTTTTGCTGCTGCTGCCACTGTAATGGAAGCAGGAAGGCCATTGGAAACAGAATTTACAGCAGAAAGCAATGGGTTGATCACATGAACACTGGTTAAATCAGGGGATATGAAGTTGGCTGGCTCCCCATATTTTCCATCATCTTCAATAAAACCTTCATTTAAGTCAAAATTAATCTTTGCATCAGGTTCTGGAGGTGTGGCAGCAGAACAAGATGAAGCCTCTGTCCCAGACGAAGAACATTCCTCAGTTACATCTGCTTCAACACCAGGAAGCTTGGATTCTATCAACTCAGTTTTTTTCTGTGCTTCTTCGGAAGAAATAGCAGGTGACTCTTTCTGAGGGGATATACCAGATTGGTGCTTAGGGAATTCCTCGTTCTCTATATTCACCCCTATATTTTGACTCTTCATGTCATCCTTAGTAGAATCTAAACAGCTCATGCCTTGATCTTCAACATTAGACTTGTCTGCTCCCTTATCAAAGTTTTGTCTTTCAGAATGGATAACATAATTCACAGAATCCTTTTCACCACCTTTTTCTTCATTGACATCATTATCAATTTGTGAAATTACTTTCTCAGACGCAGTTCTTTGCAGCATTTCATTATCACATCTTTCTGTCAAGACAGATGACGCAGCAACTGCAGGTAGTTCTTGCTCCACAAAAAATCCAGCACTCAACTCTTCTTTCACATCATTTTTGCTGTCACCTACAACTTCAGCAGCTCTATTACCATCTTCTACATTAGAAAGACCATGGCTGACCACGGCCTGGGATACCAAGTCATCATTTCCACAAGGTTTACTATCTAAAATGACGTCAACATTTGTTTTACTTACAGGAACCTTTTCCTCGAGAGCTTCTATACTTAATTCACCATCTTTCATCTTCTCCATTGTTCCTGATGGCATCAAAGAAGAACTCTTCATTTCACAAGACTCGCTGATATCACCTTGAGAATCTGCACTGGTTCTCAAATCCATACAAGCCAAGTTCACACGTTTATTGCTCTCTCCAGTCAGCGAATCTTCATTAACTTTAGATGAAGCGCATCTTTCACCAGAGTACTCAAGGGTTGCATGTTTAGACACATGCAATTCATCTTCAGACAACGAAGTGCCAGCTATAACCTGGTTCTTGCTATCGCCGTCATCAGAACACAAAATTTGGCCTCCAGCAATTCCATCTTCATGAGATGACTTTGATTTTCCATCGTCGTGTGTGCAAACTTCATCAGCTACAGGGGTGCTTCTTTCTGGAGAATCAGTTCTGGACATTTCCCCAGCAGCCACACTAGCAAGAAGATTCATTCCCATATCATCCTCAAGAGACACAGATGAATTTACTTCAGAATACTTACAGCTCTCAATCAAAGCATTCATAGGGCTGAACGAGGCTTCACGCGACTTCAAGTCATTTCTTTTCAAGGCTTCAATAATTCTCCTGGACGCTTCAGTGGTCCTACTTTGCTCTTGATGAGGAAGAGCTACAGGTGACATAACAGCCTCATCAGAACCATTTATCACATCCTTCGACTTGTTGCCATGCCACGACTCCATATTCACATCCGAAGTAAAATTTGATGGATCCACATCACTCCTTTCCTTCAGATTATGACCAATCTGATCGTTCTTCTCTGAATGCACTGGAGAAGAAATTCGACTGTTCATAGTAGAAGGATCTTCTGAAGATCCTATCTTGGCACCCTGTGCAGGAACGCGTCCACGGTTTGGTATCTTAACAATTAGCTTATGACTGCTGCCCTCACTAAAGGGTGCCTCGAGAGCCTTGTCAATGTTGAAGGCAGACTGAGATGACTTCTCTAACGCAGCACTTCTGTGCAGTGAAGAGCTTCTGCTTGAGATGGCTTCTTTTATACCTCCAGATACAGGTGATCCAGGAAAACCATTGCTTGACTTCCGATGCCGAGAAGCACTGCCTGAGATTTTATTAACACTGACCAATCCAGAAGCAGAACCCTTTACGTCATCTTTTACCGATGAAGGATTGTAACTATAAGATTGAACGGAACTGCTACTCTTATCATCCCTGGATAGAGGCACATCGGAAGCACTACCAACAGAATTTCTGGGCTGGATATCTTTGCCTGTTGCAGGTGGTGATGATTTTATAGGGCCAGGAGATGAGGATGAGGACTTCGTGTTACTCACCCCATGCGAAGACTTCACTGAAGAAGTTTTAGAAGCAGAAAGCAGCGTTATTGAGCTTTTAATGGCAACGTCAGTACCATTTAAAGTTTTACTCCCACCCTGAGAAGCCTCAGGAAGGCGTGCTTTGGAAGGCCATGGAGAAACAGCTTGAGTTGAACCAGACTTCGCACCAATTTCAGCATCGACACGTTTCTTCCATGTGTCAACTAAACTCCTTGCCTTTTTCTGAATTTCTAAGTTCTTATGTGAACGTAAATGATTCACGGATCTGCCAATGTTGCACAATTTTAGGGCCTCGAGATTGACAGGGAGCTTGTCAAGTGCACGAAGTAAAACCAAAAGAAATTCCTCCACGGATTTATCACCATCCTTGGAACTATTACCATCATTAATCTTCCCTTTATGGATATCCTGGAGCCACTCGTCCAACACTAGCAAACCCCTGAGCTGCACAAATTGATTAAGGCAATCAAATTTATCAGTGGCAACCAACACACCTGCAAGCAATGAGCGACTAATCAAATCCATTTTCCTTTCCATTCTCTCAGGTTGCATAAGTTGGACAAACTTCTCAACACCCTCCAAATCTGTGAGGCCTCCTCTTCCAGTTATTTTCATTATATCTGATTTCAAACTATTTTCAGCTCTCAAAATACCAGAATCACCATCATCAGTTTTTGAAGAACGTTCTCTTTTGATAGGATCAACACCCTGATCTCCTCTCTCCCTCTTCTTTCCCTTAACTTGAGGAGAAAAAGAAGTTGCACCGATTTGTCCATTATCAGGACCTGATTTTGATTGCAAGGTTGATGACGGACTATTTACTGGTTTTGGAGAAGGACTACCAGACTGCATAGTTGCATGCATTTCTGTCTGTGTTTTATGTAAAAGTTTATCTACTTCTTGTTGTCGCTCCTACAAGAATAGAAAGCCTGAATCAATGGAGGAAATATAGAGCAAAGAATAGCATCTGTAAAGAATGCAGGAAAAAGAAAAGACAAGGTACACATACATCTACCAACCCCAAGCCATTCCTTTCCCAAACCTTTTAAACTGTAAGTGTACACAATTAGAAAAAATAAATAAATACAGCTAGCATACAAAGAGAATATAGACTGACAACACATAGCAACTAACGTTAATGTAATCTTGATCATTCAGCCACCAAAGGCAATTATTCTCAATGTCGTACACCCGCCGGCAAATAAATGAAGATATCCCTGCAGGAAGTTCAACACCTTTTGGAAGAAAAGAAACTTTGCATGGATGGAGAAGCGATGCAGCAGGAATTTCATCCTTGTGAAAAGAATAAAAAATTTCGTTTGGTGCGGCGTCCAGCTGAATGCCCCTGCCAAGCTTCAGCTCAGCTGGTCGATAAAGCCAATTCACGCCTAACAGTAACTTTTTCTCTTTACTCGCTGCCAACCAGCGAATTATCCCAATGAAAGGTGGAGAATCTTGAGGTGGCTTGAAAAGAGCACAATCACCTATGCTAATTTTTCGGCCGTCCTACATAAAGGAAAAAACAGAGGCAAAGAGTTTACAACGGAAATAATTAAAATTTTCATCACAAAATATGAATAACAAAAAAGCTTAGTGACAAAATAAACACCACAGATACTGGCACTTATCGGTATTATATTATGCATCTACTGAATGTGCCAGCAAAAACATCATCTGTAATTGGCAATTGTAGCGATTCTGCAAGCAAAGAAAGTATTCTGACAACTAGATGCCATTATAAATTACTGACTGTGAATGCCGTCAAGCATTTTGATATGCAAATGAACGAAAATGGATAAGTCCACACGATTCACATCAAGAATACAACAAATGCATCCTCGTTTCATTCCCTTGTACACCTCGCTAAAAGAAAAGAAAATAATTGAACTTTTTTTTTAAAGGTAATCAAATATTTTATTAATCAATGCATAATACATAGGAAGTGCCTTATCAATTTAAATCAGAAATTAACAACATGAAATTGGGCAGTCCGTCTATATGTCTAGTAGCCGTAGCATTAAACCAAGTATACAAAGTCAAATAAAACAATTCCATAGTCTGATCTGTTGTAACAGCGTCTGTTTCTTTCTCTGAGTTCTTTCCACGCACACCATACGATGCAACCCGGAATAATGTCTCATACAAGTTAGCATAGATGAGTAATTACTCATAGTAATGAGTTACTGGCCTAATAGAACTGATCTCATTTCTCTCAGTACACATTCCACGACTTCCATTTGTCGAAGACATCATTATTTGCACATTTTAAAGTTTTATATTACTTTGGTCACCGAACTCCTTTTTTCCCACATTAGACAATGCACTTACGTTTTTGCATCAATTTTGGCACTTGTCTACCTGTCTTCTGAAAGTACTGGAATTGCTGACTTGTATGACAGAAATGATGAAGTTTCTGGATTACATGTTTATCATCAAGATTGACAAAAACGTTTACTCTTCTGAAAAAAAACCTAATTTACAAGCAAAATGCTTTGGCCTTTGAGAAAATAAGCATTCAAGTAACCGTTCCATTACATTCGATAAATGGAATTATATGAAGCACCAAGACTAAAACAACTTGAAATTCAGTAACTAGTTTGAAGAAAAAAGTTCAGTGACAAAAGTCAATAATGTTGAAGATCCCGAACCTTAAGGATTTTTTGTCTTTATTATTCGTAAAAGTTCCTTATTTCATGTCCAGATTAGCAGGATGAGATTTAGGAGAATATATTGATATCTTTTATTTGGTTTCCAATGTCTGATTTGTAGGGACTAGGATTCCAGATTTGGTGTAGGTTGTTCGTTTACTTTTCCCCTATATTATGGCCTGTTTTCTATTCAAATAAAATCATCAGATTTCATCTCTGAATATTTACAAATACAATGGGTTTTGTTACTATGTCTTACCCACATTATTATCAACTAGGGGCTTAACTTCATATAAGCCATAGACTCCAATGCCTCCTTTTAATGCTACCTCATCAAGACAAATTGTATTTTCTCAAAATTGTACACATGATTTGTCTAGACACTAATGTCCCCAAAGATTACAATTCATATTCTTTTTCACGTAATGCCAAGGTCATTTTTTGATGCGTTTCCATCATATAAGAAAGCTTCTCAAGTTCGCAATTCACAATCGTATTGAATTGAGAGTAATCAATTAAGGCACGCTTTAATATGCATAACGCATCGAATTAGGTAACCTATTAGCGCATGCTTCCAAAATCAACAAATGAAATCCAAAAACAGAAGAGGTTGATTGATATGCAAGAGGAACGTGTTAACATATCCCGTTAGTTACTTACCTCCTCAATGGAATGTATGTAAAGATCATTTATATCTGAAAACACTGAAATGAAGTAAACATGATTCATGCACTTGCAAGTTAAATGGTGAATAGTGCAATTACTTGAGAAGTGACTTCGGCATACAAATGTGCTTACTTGGCCTACAGAACCCTTAGTTCGCCCATGAATTCAAATTGGTAAGACATGGCATATTTCAATAGCAAATTAAAGATTCAATAGTATATTATCTGCCGTATATAACACAAAACGTTTCTTATTCACCACATATGGAAGAGAGACCATATATGCTCTCGGTAATCTAATATCTCATTTGTGAGTAAAGTTTTGCAAAAACAATTTATCTATGCAGAAAAATACAATCGCCGTTACATGAACATTTTGAATACCAGCTACTGCTGGCTTATAATTGAACGACATTAGATGAACCTTTTTCTCGTTTTGATTTTGAATGTATTAGCGTATCGGACAAGATAGAGATACCAGAACCTCTTAGAACATCTTGCCTATCAATCACTGCACATTCAATTATAGAAATGCAACAAAAAGATAGAGAATCCAGAACTGAGCTAAAGAGGGACAGCTAGTGCGAGGGAATTTAGTGGAAGAAAAGCTTGATTATAAATATTAATTATATATCCTTCAAGTATCTATGAGTACATCATTCTTGATAGTAAGAAGAGATGAGCACTACTAAAACACCACTTTACTCTTCATCACATTCTTTAGCTTCAAAGTCATAAGAACCAGATGTACCATCGCCTAATCCGAAAGTTCGAAACCACCTTCTACTACAGGACGAAGCACAGAATTTGTCGAGTCCTGGAACACACCAATGCCATTAACAAAACAACTGCTCATAAAAGGAATCCACAGTACAGCGGAATCTACCACCTATACATACTGGCCGATGGAAACTTAATATCCTTCACCTGACTTCCACCTCCCATACATGTAAGAGAAATGCGGAGTGAAACAAAAATATCAATCACCTGAGTGCATAATTTTCTTTTCTATAATAGTCACTTACCTCCCACACAATCACCAAAAACAAAGAATAACTCAATTTTGCTACAGAGAAAAAATCGATGACATACAAAATCTAAACAACAAAAACATGGAAAATCCAACAAGAAATTACCTTGAGAAATGAATCACTGGTCGTGGAGGTTGTGGTGCTGGTAGAAGAAGTAACTGAGGAATGATCACCAGCGGCAGCTATAGTTCTGTTGCTCGTAGCCAGTGGTGGGACCGACCGCATGTGCTGACTAATACTCCTCTGTAGGCTCTTAGTGCTCTCGCCTTCCCGCTGAACCCTCCCATGCATAATAAAGATTGTTTTTTTGCATTTTCCCCAAATTTCGCACTACCTAATTCCCCAACTTCAAACATCAAATCTCTCCAATCCCCGCTTAAACCCACACCTTCATCTTAATCCCTAATTATTTTACTCAATAATATCTGAACTCCTTTAAATCTTCTCAATTACCCAGTATCCCAACGAATAATTCAATTGGCGTACTGAAAAACCCTAAAGTCCTCCAATTCGCTAGTAAATTAAAAACAGAGTTCTATAATAATAATTCTGAAAAACCCTGGACTCGTCCAATTCAAGCCTCGAAAATCCTGGGTAGCCAAGAATTACGTCGGAACCCTAATTGTCGCTGCTTATTTTCATTTCTATAGCTTCGATTCTCTGATCAAAACCTATCAAAATCCATCTCAAAATTTCAGATCCAAAAACCAAACCACGCCAATTAAAGAATTTCAAAGAAAACCCCAGACAAGACAAATCACACGCATATTTATACGCAACGTATATTCATGAAGAAACAAAAAGAAAGAGAGAACAGATACCTTTAAAATCCTCCGATTTGTACAGAAAAAACAAGTGAGGATTTTGTAGATGGAGAGAAAAATGAGTTGGGAGTAGAGACAAGACGCGATTTATAGAAAGAGATTGAGATTGTCGCGAGGGCTCGAGACGGGAAAAGGGAAAGGTGCACTTGGGTACATTGAGTTTGAGGGGCAGTCCGGGCAGATCGCGCAGTCCGGGCAGCGATTATAGTATTTAAAATAATTACACTGTAGTCAGTAAACTTATAGGTTTATTTTATGTTGGTCACTTAACTTTATATTTATTTCAATTTGATCAACCAACTGATAGGGCGGCAGTAGGGTTAAGGGGAATCGAGAATGATAGGTTCACGAGCGGGTGAACGGTGAACGGTGAACGTGGGCCTCGATGTGGGGATTACGTGACGTGGAGTTAAGGTTGTCTCCGAGCGTTCCAAGTTCCAACAATTCATGGGATATGTTTTTCTCTACACATGAAGTGCTGTAAAGTTAGGAAAAAAAATTAAAGTTCGTTTAATTGTTTTTTTTTTTTTTTATACCCAGGTGTTCCAATTTTTTATGCCAGACTAAATTTTGGACCTCCAAGACCCTTGCCCCTAGAACATTGAAGGAGGTAAGTCGCGGGATATGGCTTAACTGATTCTCATTTCCTCTCACCAATTGTACACTTCTGCGAACAAGGAATCATCCTTCAAAATGATTGCTCCATACCAAATAAATCTGGCCGCAGGTTCCTACCAGGATTCGAACCCTCACCCTGCCGCTGGAAGCGAGTTATGTGCTGATTGTTCCGCCAGTTGAATCAATTTTAATTATTTTGTTGCTACCTTTTGTAGTGGTTTTTCTATTTGTTTTTGTTATTTATTAAGTCCTATTTGATACTGTTAAAAAAATAAATTAAATTCCAAGTTAAAATTAACAATCAATTTTTTAAGTTTTTAACCTCACATTTCATAGGATCCACAACTTTTCAACCACATATTTCATCAATTTTTTTTCAAAATCTGATAAAATCTTATTTTAATATCTACCTAACATGGCTAAATATTTTTATATTTTCTAAATAATTTTGACTCAAACGGTAAAACAATGAAATGGTGTTCAGTATTATAATGCGAAGAAAGAAGGGAATACAAAAAAATGAATATTTGAAAAACGTTATGAAAGGAAGGATGAGTTCCTTGATTAATCAAAATTTGGGGGTTCAGATTGCTCTTGTTATGTGTTGATATTATAATCAATTAAAATAAAAGAGAATTTGTGATTGTAGATCGAGGGACGATGTTATAAATGTTTTCCGAACTAACGTAGGCATGTCAAAATCTAATTAATATAATTTCAATATTTATCTGACTTGTTGATTATTAAAAACACCGAAGATTTTTGTTGTATGGGATATGAGATAATTATATTTAATTATATAGACTATAATAGAAAATGAAACATGAAACAGAAATTGTTAAGGGCATTATCTCTTTGTCGTTTTCAAACCATTTTCTGTTTTCGATTTTCCAAAACAGTGAAAACGCGTTCTCTTTTCTATTTTCGAAAACGCGTTTTTGAAAACAAGTTAAATATTTACAAACAAACTCAATTTGTCGTTTTGAGTGTTTTTAGTTATAA
>CAIGRO010112301.1:0-10276 GCA_903798355.1 Fraxinus baroniana | reverse complement strand
CAAGTATATTTTACAACCCAGAAAATAAATATCCAGTTTATGAGTCTCTATAGATATTAATTCTGTTTCTTTCATAGACAAGGAAGGAGGTAGGGGTAGTAGGAACATTTGAAGAGACTTTTCTCCGCCCTTTTTCAACTTCATCAGCGCGTTTTTGGATTCATCAATAACTAAAAAAATGCCCCTTTTTATTGATTAATCGTTTGCTTAAACAAATTGATGATTGTTTTTAATTTTCTAAGTTCGTTAATCAGAAATTTCTTTCCAACCTTGGACTGCCCGACCAGTGAGTATGTTAGGGTGCGTTTGATAGATATTATNAATAACTAAAAAAATGCCCCTTTTTATTGATTAATCGTTTGCTTAAACAAATTGATGATTGTTTTTAATTTTCTAAGTTCGTTAATCAGAAATTTCTTTCCAACCTTGGACTGCCCGACCAGTGAGTATGTTAGGGTGCGTTTGATAGATATTATTGAAGAAATAATATATTTTAAATAGTGATATGATGAGAAATATATGATTAAAAAGTAAGAAAAAATTATTGATATAATAAAAAATATTATTTTATTAAAAAGTACGTGATTAAAAATGAATTTTAAAATAATTTATTTTGAAAGAACGTGTACCAATGACTTAACCTTTTATATTGAACGTGCCATAAATTTATAGTTTGGAGAAGTCAAGAAAACCATTTTTTTTAAGGTTGAGAATTGAGACAAAATTAAAATGAGTTTAGAGTGGTCAATTTGAGGCGTGTATAAATTAATAAAAATATTCTACCTTATCAAATGCAAAAAATTATCCAATAAATAAATTTAAGAGGAAACAATGGAGGAAAATTAGTTCAAATCTTCCATGCGCACAGAGTGCATTTTGAGTATATAAAATTTGAATTTCACAATATTGATCAAAATTATTTCTTATTAGTTTTATTTTAAAGATTCACTATTCGGATCTTATAGAAAACAATATATATATATATTTTTGTATCTTGATATTTACTAAGACAATACTAAAAAAAAAAAAAAAAAAAAAATCGCTACCTTGACATTTACAAAGCCATGTTTGGTAACGAATTAAATTCATATTTTAATTTAAGTCAAGGTCGACAATTAATTATAATCACATATTTTATGGGTTCCATAATTTTCAGCTACACATTTCATCAATTTTTATCGAGATTTGTTAAAAATCTGATTTTAATCTACAGTAAACAGGGATAGGAAAATACCTAAAAAATGTCTTCTTTTTTTTAACCAATCAATTGCTTAAATCAATTGATGATTGTTTTAAGAATAATGTTATTTATCATTATTATGATAAAATATCGATGATATGACGTTTACGTGGAATAATGTGATTGAACAATTCAATTTTTACGAGAGAAATGGGAATGAGAGAGAAATGTAAGAAATAATGACTGTCAAGTCGTGTGGCAATAACTAGTAAAATTTTGAATTCAACTACAAATTTTATAATGCCGAATTTAATTGACTATGGTGCTTAGAATTGGCAATGTGCAATAATGACTTGTTTGGAGGACAATAGGAGAGAGAAATAAAAATAATCCAGTTACTAATATTTATACGTTTGGCCCCATTATTCCATATATAACGAGAGTAATAGTAATTTTGCCAAGAATGAATATTAACAAAGAGCGAGAGATACGTAACGGAGATGAGGAAAAAATGATAAGAGTTAAAATGACATATTTTTATTTAAAGAATGTCAATTAAATGAAAAATAATTGCATTGCAAGTCAACAAATGAGCCTTCTTATCCAAAAAGATCACGGTCAAGTCAAAATCTTGACTTTTTACTGCCATGTCAGCAATATGTGAAGTCAGAGAAGACGATTGCTTTCCTTTTGTGTATTGTGAAGAGGTACAAAGAAGTTTCCGATGAAGAATTCAAGAATAATCAAAGACTAATATATTACTTCTCTTAAATTACAAAAAGATCCCTCATGTTTTAGTATTTTACTAAAAGTCGAACTATATTTTTTATTTGTTTTAGTTTTCTCCCAATTTCCAACCAAATCCATTATATTTTTTTAATCCAAGTATTTGATGATAGCTTATCTCTATGAGATCAAGATATAATTCAAATAATAAGAACGAGACTTTATGAAATAGTGATTTGAATTCGAATCTCATTTGAGGAAATTTTTCGCCCTCTTTCGATATTGTGTATATTGATGCTAATCCGACATAGATAATAGAAGGTGGCTCCGGTTTTAGTTGACATTGGACCATTTGAATTTATCACAGTTGTAGTATGTAGATGACCACTTTAAATGAATAGCAACACAAGTTTGGATACGGCAACAGGGCGGGGACCCCCGTCCCGCTCCCCTCCCCATCTTAGATGAGGTGGGCGGGTTCGAGGCATGGGCTTGCCCCGTTTACTTTTTTTTTTTTTTCAAAAATTTTCAATTAACTAATTTTTTTTAAAAAAAATTTGTAGTTAATTATTCTTCAAGGGACGGGTTCGGGGCAAGATACCCCCTCCCCGCCTCGCCCCACCAACCCGTCGAAGCTAGGTGGGGTAGCGCCGGAAAGAGACGAGGTGAGGCGGGGCGGGACTTTTTGCCATCACTACACAAGTTAGATGTGACATGAGACAATTATATCAAAAGCTATTTGGTGAAATGTGGCTATTTTTTACATATAAAACTAAGAATATTTCTAGCTGATTTAATGGTTTTTTTTGGAAAGACGGTTCTTATACGAGAAATATGTATTTTGATTAAAAGAAAATAAGGATCGTACATTTATTTACAATATTTGACAAAACAACCGATATTATTATATAGAGAGCATGTTTGTGAATGATTAAAATCCAATTAAAATTGAAAATATAGCCGTTATTAGGCCCTCACTCGTCTAATAAAAGTCAACAATAAAAACTAATTTGGATTAAAATTGAAAAACTAACCGTTATTGTTGACTTTTATTAGATCGGTGAGACTCAATAAGGGTCATATTTTCAATTTTAATTGAATTTTAAGCACGATTGACCACGCCCAAAAATAACTAATGAATTGAAAGATAAAAATTATTTTTCATAATTTATATTAAACTGTTATTTTTTGTCTCTTAATGTTGATCTCTTCCTTTCAAATGGCACAATGATGCGTGAATTTTACTACATCGCTCCCACTAATTATCCTACTAAATATTCGCTTTAAGGCCAACTCAAGTTGAGATCCGATCTAAAGCCTCAATAATCGTCTCAAGAGAGGATAGATGAAAATGATAAAATTGAATAATATCATATCACCTAGTCATTGTACCCAAAAGAAAGAAAAGAAATTACTTCTGCGATAAGGGAAACAAGATCATTCATAAAAAATTGCCAAGACAATTCAATTCCAAGATTTCCTTTTCCCAAAAAAAACACATAATCAATCATTCTTGTATTTCAAGAATCTTCTCTTACTTTTGTCTCTTGTAAATCTTGCCCAAGAAGGACTTCAACACAGCCTGCACGGCTTTGCTCGGGTGAGCTTCGATAGAGCTAGTGAGTTTCTCGTAGCTCTTGCTTTCGTACTCGGTAAACACACCCTGCAGATTGATTTCATTATAAAGGGCCTTGATTTTGGCAACATCAGCTGGATCTTCCTTTCCATAGTGCTCCTGCAACAAATGCAGTTGTAATCGAACATTTTTTAATCTGATGGTGAGAAAAAATCGTATGTATACGGGAAAATTTTGTCTTACGAATAAGATTTTCTTTTGTTCTTCGTTGCAAAGTTCCAAGGCTTTTACAACCAGCCAAGAACATTTGAAATCTTCGATATCAGTCCCAATCTGATAATGTAGACCAATGAGGTAATAATAATTAACAGCAAACAAAATGTTGAAAATCTGAAAATTTTGCCTAGAGGAACTCACCTTCCCAATCCTTTCAGGGTCGCCAAAACAATCCAAGTAGTCGTCCTAATCGATACAAAACGGATAAGTTTCTGATAATGAATCTACTTGTATTGCTAAGTTTACAATAGAACTCGTACCTACTAAAGACAAAAATGGAAAATCTTACCTGTACTTGAAAGTAAATTCCCATGTCGATAAGTGTGTTCTTCACATCTATATGTTTGTCCAAGTTCTCATTAGCCATGAGCAATGCGCATGCCACCTTTGTACATAAAGGGAACATAAAATATGAAATAGTCAATAACCACAATTTCATTTCAATATTGAGAAATGGATCCATCCAAACAAGTTCCTCCTTACTGACCGGAATGTAAAATGAGTAGTATGCAGTTTTATACTGAACAATGCGCCGGTGACTGCAAAAGAATCAACGCGTTCAATTTGTTAATTAAAAAATGAAAAAGGAAAAAGAAAATTGGGAAATTAAGTGATGCATTCCAGGTCTGAGGTCCATTGAAACGTTGACATTACCACTTATTTGTCAAAACAAGTGCCTTAATATAAGATATCGGAGAGTCTTAAAATGACAAAAACTTGTGTGGAACTGCGTATATAACAAAATCTATATAGACCCATAATTTCGATGAAGTTTTTGAAGACATCATGTCATGCTTGGTAGGGAGGATTGGATAGCACCGAACAGTTTTAAGATAGGAAAAGAAGTTAAAATTTTGGTTACTATAGAATCCGGTCCTATCCAATATTGCGCCGAACATGCACTATTCCTACAGGTTTCCACTGGTATGTATAAATATTTATTCACTGTCTAGTGCTGCACCAAACACAGCACTAAATTTACACCATTCCTACAGGTTACAAGTAGCACATATGATTCTTTATCCCATTGTCTAGTGCTGCACGAAACATGCACTAAATGTACACAATTAGTACAGGTCTTTATTGGTATGTATAATCCTTTATACGAAGAAGGGAAATATAGTTAACACCCA
The DNA here is from genome assembly GCA_903798355.1 of Fraxinus baroniana. NCBI lineage: Eukaryota > Viridiplantae > Streptophyta > Magnoliopsida > Lamiales > Oleaceae > Fraxinus > Fraxinus baroniana. The sequence goes on along the minus strand of CAIGRO010112301.1, from coordinate 5,385 downwards.
AAAATTGTTTGGTCAGATATATTGTACAATGCTAATGTCAAATAATTCTACGAAATATTCAACTTACAGGGACAATGAGTATTTTGACAGATCTTTTTCTCCTTCAAGAGTGGTAATCAAATCTATCATCTGCCCCGAAGCAGTCTGGAACTCGACCTACAAGCACAACAAGAACAAAGTTAGGATAGCTAAACAACAAATATGATCAAATCAAATGAAGTCCTCATTAGTCAGTTACCTCATTGAACAAATCCAGTAAATCTACGTAGTAAGGCTTATCTCTGAAGTGTTTCTTGAGAATTCTCGGGATGTGGTTACGAAGTATGATCCCATCATTCGCAGCAATCAGACCGACCTAAAAATGTAAACTTATCGAGATGATTGTCTCGCTGGAGACAACATTCTGGACAGTGCGAATAAGAGATCAAAACAATTTTGCACAAACCTTTGGAACTCGGAACCAACATGGTTGACCACGACGAGTGTGAGAATTGTCCATAATATCATCGAGGACAAGAAAATAAGCCTGAAGCTGCAAGTTTCATCAAACATGTAAATATGAGAATATTTCGTGCAATTGCAAACAAATGTGAAACTAAGAACACAACATCATAAATTTGTGTATGACATACCCATTCAATACACCAGCCAAGAGCACTAGCAAGAAAGACTTCCTCTTCAGTTAGCTCTTTTCCTTCTTTTAGCAACTTGTAGCTATCACTAACAGACAGGCCTCGGTTTAATTTCCCTGAAAATCGCAATTCATTCTGGCAATTATTAACAAAAGACGCTTCTCTGTAAAATATCGTACTGAACTTAAAAATGAGAGCTATAATTGAAATAAGCTCTTCAAACGAGTAAATGGCTCATATCTTACCTCCAGGCACATTGTAGTCCAGCATCTGCCACGGATATAATAAAGATCACATCAGGAACTACAAATAAAAGCATAACTAATTATAGTGTTTGTATATAATTAACATTTTCGCATGTTAATATTTTTCAGTATCGGTAGGAACTGCATTAACAAGCAATCAACATTAAAAGTCCCATTTTGTCCCACAAGTAATCAGAAAGTTAATTTTCCATGTTTTGAAATATAAAAGTAGTCATTTCCATCCCAGTAATTGATTCTTGCATGGCATCGTCATACGTGGTGGCGACTGGCGATCATACTTGATCAAAGTGTAACTCTTCGAGATAGATTTTCTCTACTGGATTAGCCAAAGTTAAAACAAGAATGAAGAAGTTATGTTTAAACAGTACTATAACTCTTTAGCCTATGCAAAATTGTCACAATTTTATGAACATATTAGGAGCACTTTCAAGGTTTCAAGTTAGATTAAAATATATAATTTTGTGCACGAACTAAAAACTGTTATGCCATAAATAGTTCTACTTGTTAAAAAAACTAATGCACGTTTTTAGCACGAAGTTTATCCAAAATAGTGTGGCTTTGTAAAATAAAAATGTCTCAAGTCTAGCTTATTTAATCTAGAATATCGTAGGAAGGAGATAAAACTTTGTAGTCAATAACCTACATATTTTGGTGGAGGAATTTAGAGAATCAATTTCTACTATAAGACTAGATCAATCTTCAACATCCATACAAGAAGGTGGAACTATAAACAGGGTCAAAGTGCTCATTAGTAACAAAGTAAAACAAACTAAACTAGTATTACAATTCTCCTTATATCATAAGTTATTCCATGAACTTTTCAAATAATCCTCTTGCAATGGTCAAATTGAAAGTAAAAGGAAAGTGGAGAAAATGGGGAAAATGGAAAATAGATTTAAAAAGGAATGAAAATTAAGAGTTTTTCAATATGTCGCATCTATTTGTGTAAACTTATTAGTAGCTTATAAGTTCATATTTCTATACAGTCAAAGACAAACATTAGTTTCAACTCCACATTCATAATGACTACTCGTACATTTCGTGAAATCCAGTATTATTCCTCCTAAAAAGTTACTAAGAAGTTTACATAAACAATGTCATCATAAAGTTAAAAAAATTAATGGATTCTTGTTTAAATCTTGCCAATTGCAGTAACCTATTGCTTTAACTCATTCAGCACAACTGAGGTTGTCAAGAATAGCATAAAAGATTATCATTCCACAATTAAAGATATTATACTCATTTTTAAAACAACTAATTAAGCATCTTCTCTACAAAACTGCTACAGAATATTCCAAAATAAAGGTCATTTAAATAACACGTCACAGCTACCCAACAAGTAAAAATGTAAAATAAGTAAATCAATATTTAACATTTTTAGTAATATTATCTCCTTGTCAAGATCAAGGAGGACTTAATTTACTGTTTTTCTACTTCTCTATTTCCGTCATTCTCCAACCCTCCCGTTCTACCATTTCAGTTATTAGGTGAAGTTCTAAGAATCCTTAGATCTTAATAAACAAAATTTAATCCATAATCTAATTATCGCTGAATTCAATTTTGGTATCAAAATAAGCAAATATTCAAAAGAATTTCAGCACCATATATAAATTTATTACCTAGACCAGAGAGTAAATTACAAAAATCAAAATAAAACTCACTCGTTCAACCCATTGGCGTGAATTATCCGTCCATTCGAAAGCTGGATCATTCAATAGCTCAGATTTCAACACAGAGTAGACCTCTAAGAATTTTGTCCTCAGATCCGAGCTCGTCACATTCAGATTTTCCATCACTTCTATTCCAGTAATATAGGAGAAAAAAACCAGGAAGAAGGATAATGCCTAAGAGAATCAAAATGCTACTGAATTGAAATAATGAAATGCCTCCAATTGGGTCCTCTGTTTTTACACTCACATGCATCTATTTTGGTGGCTATAAAATATACTATTTTTTCATTTCTTTTTTCCCAGTCTTTATTGTACAATTTCTGCAAATTGACACGGATGCCATTGCTTTGTACTCTAGTTAGGAAATGCATATGTGGATTTCCAATTTCAACCGAGCTAAAAGATCTGGCACAGCAACGTGAGATGGGGTGGGTGATTGTTTTAACATTTTTGGGAGGTTTTTTAATGAGGGGGTTCTCGGACCCACCTCATGTGAGATAATTTGTACAAAATCTGGTAGAGTAGATAAATTATTCCAATTTAGAGGAGGGTATCCATGACAATTTATATTACGTGGAAAATATCGGGAAAAAAATGATAATTGGACACATACATAGAGTTGGTTGGTTAGTTGGCCACTATTGAAGTAAGGAACGTTTTGTTTGATCCATAAATATTTGAATTAATCTATTTGTACATAACCTTTTACCTAATTTTTGTCCGAATTTAATCCTTCATTTTATAGAGCTTATATTCCTAACGATTTTCCATGTCATTCTTATCTTCAAACATTTGATTAGTTAATATATTTTTTATTTGATAACAATTTTATATCCAAAAGTCTGTTGAAATAATGTGAAACAACTTATTTTTCAATCATGTTTCTAAAAAATAAATAAATATAAAGTGCAAAAAATATTTTTTCCTTATTTCAAAATATGAAAATAAAATATTTGATTATTTGGATATAAATCATTATCAAGGACGAACTGTACTAAATAATGGAAGGTTAAAGATAATAGTTCGACAAAAAAAGTTATGAAAATAATTGTTATAATAAGTAAAGATTAAGCTCATGTTTGGTATCCATTAAAATTTTCATTTTCATTCTTCTACTTATTTTCAACTACACATTCTTTAATAAAATAATATTTTTCATCGTATCAATAACTTTTCATTCTTTTTTAACTACACATTCTCCATCAATTTACTATTCCAGAATACATTCTTCCAAAATAATGTGGCTCAAACACACCCTAAGAAATTTATGTTGTATATCGAATAAAAATTGTGGTGGCAATATAACCACCCTTGTAATAAATATGTCGTCAACATAATTTGTATGAATAATTCCTTGAATATAGAATTCCTCACATAATTTATACAGGAATTTAAAATTTATCTCACATGATTAAAATAATGCCAAAAACTCCACCCACCTATGAGGTGTGTTGTCGGGCAGGTACATGAATTTAAATTTCTGTACACGTAGCTTAGTCCAATTTGCATAGATTTCTCCATTATGAAAGTGATATGATCTTGAAACAATGTCGTGGAGAAGACTGATGTAATAGATAAGACAATTGAAGATTTTGATAATACTTGTTAAAAAAACCTCTTACTATTAAAGTATTGTTGGATTACCAGTATGATTTGAATGTATTAAAAAAAAAAAAAAAAAGCTTTGTAAAATTCAAACGTATTACCTTCTTCCACAGAATGCCTAAAACAGACGCAGTACATTTTGACAGATTGATTTTGTTTGGGACAGTTGATGGTCAAGGTAGGGTGCATCGATGTTGACTGAATTCGGTCCAAATTGATCGGCCCATTAAAATTTGGTTAATATGCACTTTTCGTCCTTAAATTTTGCATATAGTTACTAATTTATCATCAACCTTTTTTTAGCATCAAACAGTCTCAATCTTTCATTTACACATCATTTTGTCTATTTTTCATTAATTCGTGTAAAATGATGAATTTTTCCTCATCTTAATTAAAAAAAATAAAAAAATAAATCAACAAAACATGAAAATGAAAGGAAAAGGCAGAGAGTCCAAAATATTTTTTTTCTCAAAAAATACAAATATTTGGGACTTCCTCTGCAATTTTCCATTCATTTTTTCGGTATTGTTTGATTTTTTTTTAATATTATTTTATTTAAAATGTAGGGCAAATTTGTTATTTTACATGGATTTAAATGAAAAATGGACAAAAAGATTTGATTTGCAATTAATTGAAAGATTGAAGATGCATCGAGCTAAAAAAAAGGTAAAGAATAGATTAGTAACAAATATCTATAGAAGACATTTTCAAAAGAAGTATTTCGTGTTAAAAACTTTGTTGGTCATCCAATTTGTATAACATTCACTCTACTCATCCAACCCTTTTTTGGTTAAATAGCTCTCGAACTTGCAAGGTTATTTTTCTATCAAATCGACACCTCTCTATCGATTAGTCGATTTAACAAATTAGGTGATGTATCCAATAATTAGACTTGTGTGCCAAACTAAAATGGCAGTGGAGCCAAAAATTGGTCACGTGTGTCAATAATTAGATAAGGATAATTGGCGCAAAACGTCCCTACCTATGACGGATATTGTGGAAAACGTCCGTACATTTGATTTTTTGGTGCAGAACGTCCATACCTTTGCATTTTCTTGCGCAAAACGTCCTTTTCACCAATTTTTAACATAAAATGACTATTATACCCTCCTATATAAATAAAACAAAAAAGAAAAGAAAAATAAAATAAAGAATAAATTGCAATCTTACACCTAATTTTTTTAAAAAGTACAAATGAGTCCAAATAAATTA
>CAIGRO010112273.1:0-10383 GCA_903798355.1 Fraxinus baroniana | reverse complement strand
AAACAAAAGAGATGAAAATGGAATCATTGTGCATAACAAGGCTAGATTAGTGGCCCAAGGTTACAATCAATAAAAGGGTATTGATTATGAAGAAACTTTTGCACCCGTAGCTCGGTTAGAATCCATTCGCATGCTTCTTGAGTTTGCATGTCACAAAAACTTTACTCTCTATCAAATGGATGTTAAAAGTGCATTTTTAAATGGATTCATTCAAGAAGAAGTTTATGTTGAACAACCACCCGGCTTTGCAAATCATAAATTTTCAAATCATGTTTTCAAACTTCGAAAAAGCTCTTTACGGACTAAAGCAAGCTCCTAGAGATTGGTATGAAGGATTGAGTAAATTTCTACTTTCAAATGGCTTTTCTATTGGAAATTTTGGTGCAACAAATATTCAACTTTGTGAAGAATTTTCTAAAAATATGAGCATGGAATTTGAAATGAGTATGATGGATGGGTGAACTAAAATTCTTTCTCAGACTTCAAATTAAGCAATCATGTGATGGCATTTTCATAAATCAGTATATATTAGACATGTTAAAGAGATTTGAAATGAATCATCTAAAGCCGATGAACACTCCAATGAGCACTTCTATAAAGCTTGACAAAGATGAACAATGTATCTCCATTGACATCACTAAATATCGAGGTATGATTGGATCCCTTCTTTATTTAACCGCAAGTAGGCCTGATATTATGTTTAGTGTATGCATATGTGCTCGTTTTTAATCAAATCCAAAAGAATCCCACCTTAAAGCTGTAAAAAGAATCTTTAGATATCTTAGTGGGACTCAAACCTTAGGACTTTGGTACCCGAAGAATACTCTCTTTGATTTACTTAGCTATTCGGACGCCAATTGGGTCGGATGTCAAATTGATCGTAAAAGCACTAGTGGAGCATGTCACTTTCATGGTTTAGTAAGAAACAAAACTCGGTTGCCTTGTTTACGGCCTCACGCAAGTGCTTTGGATGAAACAAACGTTGAATGATTATCACTTATCCTATGATCATATTCCTATCATATGTGACAACACTACTGCCATAAGCTTATCCAAAAATCTTTTTTTGCACTCTCAAAATTGAGATAAGACATCATTTTCTTCGAGATCATGTTCAAAACGACAATATCTCACTTGAATTTTTTGACACTGAGAACGAAGTGGCTGATATTTTCACCAAACCCCTTGTGCTCGATCGCTTCTCGACCATTAGACAAAGCTTGGGTCCTATCGAACTAAAATGATCTTCAAAATTTTATTTACTATATTTAATTTCTTATATCTTACTATTCTTTATTTAAAAAAAAATAAAAATAAATTATCGAATATCCGGTATGGACTGCCGGTAAGGCAAAAACTTTTATGCCTTTGCCTAATTTTTTATCGGACGTCCGGTACTGCGAACTTCAAAATTTTAAAATCGCAAATCCTTCTTCTTCTTCTCCATTTCTCTTCTACTTTTCTCCTTAACTATTACTCTCCTCTTTACAAACCCTCACAACCAATTCAAAATCTCTCTAAATTCTCATCCTAAATCACTTTTGATCAACCTTGCCCCAAATTAAAATCACCATTTTCTACTCGATTTCTCTTCAAAACTGAGCCATAGTTTTTCAAAACTCCCTTCTCCACATTCCCTTGCTCCTAATATAACTATATCTCGCCATATCTATCATTTTTTAGAGGTTCTCAAATACTTTAAATCATCCATTCAAAGTTTTAGCTCCACAATTTCGAAATCCCTCTCCTCAAGCCACTATTTTCGAAAAATCCCCAATTTCTCTCTAAATGTCGACTTCACGAGGTAGGGGCAAAAAGCTTAAGCAAACTGTTCGATGATGCTCTCCATCTCCTTCCTCCTAGGAAAACACAGATCTCAAACCCGAAACAACGCCAGCTAATCTCTTTGCGAAAGCACCCATTTGGTAGGTAAAAATGTCGATCTTTATTCTTTCACTTTGGAAGCCCTTGCATTTAGAATAGAAGAATTCATCATGAACATGGGTTGGACATCCATTTGCACAATAGAAGAAAACTCTTATCCACGTTTAATGTGGGAATTTTATTAAAACGTGACTTTTCCTTCACGAGGTACCGACATTACATGTTTTATCAAAAATGTTCGCATCACGGTTTCAAAACCTCTTATTCGTAGTCTTCTCGAACTTGAACCATGTGCTATCCAAACTTTCGTACACAAAGTACACCCTCACGTAGATAATTATAGCCCGCTTGATGCTTGTCATCGCGTGATGGGTAAAAATATTGAAAACATCCCTGTAAAGTTTTACAAAACATTATCGCTGAAGAAGCCCTCATTTTTGGGTTGCTTCTTTAAATGTCCAAAACTAACTTCCATTAACATTCATGAGGTCCTCAAAAGACTTAGGCCCCCTTACATGACTCAGTAATAAACGAAGATAATATCTTTCCCCCTCACCTAGATTAGCACCTGCAATGTGTGATATCACTTCTCGTTTTTTCCTCTTTGTCCATACACGACCTTGCCTGTTCCAAACATAGTGTTCTGTACATTCTCGATACAAAACTTCATTGCATCTTCATTGTTCTTACACATTTTTTGTCAACATTGTCCTTGCGACGTGATCGCACTGAATAACTTTATTTAAATCTTGGTTTTCTGGTTTTCCCAATAAGATACTGATTGCTGATTTGGGAGGTGAAGTTGTAAGCTGATGATGGGGGTGACATTTCATTCAATTGGAATTCATAAATTCTCCATAAAGTTTCTTGTGCAGATACCCATCGTGCATCTTGGAATTCTCATATTTCATTTTTTATCCTATTATCATCATCATGAGATATGTACACAGCTGCTCTATCATGACCTTTTTAGATATACTTATACAAGTATTTAACGGCTTTCAAACCAGAGCAAATCTCTACATTGATGTGACAATCCATTAGCTTTCCTCTAAAGACCCTTGTTGTGAGATCGGGTCTATCTTGAGGATGTTGATCCTCTTGGAGTTGGTCTTTTATTTCTTTTCATTCAGAATTGCATGTCATTGTTAAAAATATATCCAGCTTTCCAAAATGTTGAACTAATGCCATGGCATCCAAATAACGATGTCGCATGTCTCGTGGGCCACCAATAAATGATGCAAGGAGGACAATTCTTTTTCCAACTTTATCTCCTCTTGTTTCACCTGCATTTATAGTGTCAACAATACACTGATATAATTCTGATCGAATGCGTGATTGTTGTGTCTTGTAGAAATCAAGTCTAGTAGTTTCAAGCTTTATGTACATGTACACGACATATTGTGTAGCAGTCATCCAGCCCAAAGAATTATTGATTTACTTGACGATCGGATTTGGAGCTTGTAACAATAATATTCTCGACACGATACTTTTGATGCTTGGGTTCAGTTAACTCCTGTTAAAAAATATAATAATCTATATTAGATAATAGTTATATACAATATTTTAGATTAAAAAATGCATCTATATAAAAAAATTAATTTTTACCATGGCGTTCATTTATAATGATATCCTCTGCAGAATTGAATTGTGAAAAATCCCTGGTGGTTGAAGTTGTACATATGAAGTTGCCGATTACACTATTTACTTAATGTCTTGGTGCCAACCCGGCTTCCCATTCGGAAATAGCAAAGGATATTGAAGTGAATCATAACAGCTGAAGTAGTGTCGAATTTTATGTCGATTTCCAGAATGTACATGGACAACAATATCCCTTTTGAAAGGTATAAGATCATCGTTTCCTTCTATCCATAAAGCAGCCACTTGATCGACGGTCGGTGTATTGTATACACGTTGGTCGACATTAACATTACTTGCAATATGTGTCTCTATATTTTCAATGCATGATTGATCCTTTATGGTATGGAAAAATACGGATTGTGTTGCAAAACTTGCATCAATTGCTCAACAATGGTTTTATCAAGATCAGCATCTCTTAGTATGTGAATCCTATTTTGCAGTTCGTGATCAAAATCATAAAAATACAACTGAAAAAATATTGGGCGATTTTCTCGTAAAAAAGCTGGAAGGTCATGGTATATTTGGCCTTGAGCTCTAAATGTGTACACTCCTTTGTTTGATGTAGCGAGATCTTTATCCAAGTTTACACCGAATGAAGTGAATGAAAATATGCTATTATACCCTCTCAAGTGTTTTCTAAATAAAATCCTTTGATTGGACTGTGAACAGTTCATTTGGCACTTTGGGATCAGCAAGTTGGACCTAATAAATGTTGAATGAAAACCTTTTGACTAATAAGTTATGCAAAAACTTGATCATGTAAGGTAGAAAATATTTTTGACAACAAAATGCTGGAGTTTTGTACTCATATTTTGTTACGCCGCGAAAAGCACATGATCTTATTTTCTTGAGCTCGTGTATTGGAGAACAAAATGGTGCAGATGAATTTATTCCTGTAGGACGTGAAATGAAGTTTGACAATCAATATTGGAATAGAATATATTTCTAAAAAGAAATGACGTAAATGCGTCATTCAACAATTCAATAGTATTGCCTTGAATTTGATTCCAAAAAGAATTTCCTTGTTTGGTTTCAATGGAAGATGAGATACTACACTTGTTGATTGTGCCCTGTGTTTGTCTCTTCTTTCTTGAATGCATATGAGAGCCTTGAATATCTCGTTCTTTTACTTTGGTTTTCCATATTTAAGGAATTATTTCCTTTGACTCAACATAAGAAAATAAATGAAATTTAAAGAGTTATCGATTATAGGTGTGACTTATAAAGTTAGAATATGCTTCATATGCATTTAAATAATGGAAAGAATTGATTTATTCTTTTGTTGAAAGTGTTACAATTTTATTGAATCAAGTAAAATCGAATTTTCTTTCTTTTATTTGCATTTAACTTTCTATTGTGCTTTGTGGGAAGCATTTATTTTTTTTCCTTTTATCTCGACATTGCTATTGATATTTTGTTGACGATTATATTTGTCGAATTACTGTAGTTGATGACATTACTTTTCATAATAGTAATGAGCTTATATCATGTCACATGTAAAAATAGTTAAGCACAACGAAATATAATAAGTAAATACTTTATTGCATGAGAATGACTTAATTAATTTTGAATTTTTAGTGCATGCAATGGTGACAATTACTCTAGCACAATTGTTCAAAAAAGAAATACATACATGCTGACTAAAGAAAAATCACTTATTTATGTTCCTCTCAATTAATCAAATTTCATGTGGCTGTATATTCTTTGGTAAAAGCTATATATAGATCTCATGATATCAGCGTAGAAAATATTTTCCTAATTTTTGGCTTATTTTTAGCTTTTACTTTGAGAACATCAAAAGAAGCAAGAATTAATTCATCATGGGGAAAGTGTTGAAAGTCAAAGCTGCTTGCTGCTTCTTCAGGAATTAGTCAATAAATAAATGATAATAATAAAATAGAAGCCATCTGAGCGGAATGTGTTGTTGCTTAAAATTAACTAGGGGACAAAAAAACCTGTATTTGAAAGAAAGTAAGATTTTAAGATTTTATTAAATTTCTAATTCTCTGTATTTTTTTATTTCTCAATCCTAAGATATTTCTAGTTGGAGTAGATGTAAAAATTAACCGAACAGAGATGGAAGATTTTTATTTAGAACAATTAAAATCTGATCAGCATTTAATTATAAGACTTAGAAATAAATATTTTTATTTTTACAGTCACCAAAAAAAGGGAAAAGAAAAAATCGAACTTTGATGAACACCTCTTTTTTTTCTCTTGCTTGAAAAGAATAATATATAAGCATAGAAAAATGCAGTCACCTTTGAGAATTTCTCTTTCTGGCCACATATCCAAAATCCAAGAAGACCAAGAAGGGCAATTCCAAAGCAGAACAGTAAAATAGACAACACTGAGTAGGCCACCTGCCTCAGTAACTTCAATTTTTCCAATGTAGAACGTGCTCTAGTATGGATTCTGATCAATCTCATACACAATTGTGCAAACTACATGAAATGCAGTAGTCTACAAGATAGAGAAAAAATTGGCCAGTTACGTTCTAAGGAATCTACTAAAAAGTTCTTCGAGTGCTCAGCTATTTTGAATTCAATAAGCTGTAATACTCGTAGACTACTGAATAGACAATGAATAATTTTTTCCACCATTGTGAGTCATTTATGTGATTTGAAGCTGTCAAATTAATTCAGGGCTTGAGGCCACAGGTTCAGATGCAGCAAGACAGATCTATTATAGTAGAATCGGTTAGGCAGTCAGGTTTTCTGTTAATTTCTTGTTTCTCCCTTCATGTTGCTATATTAATTTCATTCATCTAATCAATTGCTTATTAAACTTATTTAAACAGGTGTACATGGTAATACATGAGATTTTTAACTCATTTTACTTCTTTAGTATTGTCTAATACTTAAAGGGTTTCTTTGTGTTTCGGATTCGATTTCAATTTATTTTTTCTCCATTTTTATTTCTATTGGACAGACCCTGAGCTTCGATAACATTTTTGTTGAATCGAAGAAAACAGATAGGATAGAATGATTCAATGAAGAAGAAGAATTAGGTTACGTTAAAGATTGATACTTGAAGATTATAACACTTTTTTTTGCGACATGAACCCAGCACCTCGTATACTTTTGTTTCTTTCACAGCCTTATAATTTTTTCTTGATATTTTATGAGTTTGAGTAACCATATCATGATTACTTAAAGGCCACTTAAAATAGAAGATGAGCAAATATCATTATAAAATAAAACAAGAATATAATTATATTTTAATAGATAATGTAAAAATAACATCAAATTTCAATTTTCAGCAGATAATCTAATAGCAAAAGCTCAATTCAATTGCTAAAGCTTGCATTGCATATTAATCGAGGAATACACTCCATTCACATTATGTTAATTAAATTAGATACATCTCCTATAACTATGCTTTCACTAATAAATTTCTTCGAGAAATTCACAAAATCACAGTATAAGTTCAGAATTACTTTAACTGTGAAACTGAGTAGAATGCTTCCAGCAGGTTCAATGCTATAGTCCCATGAGATTGTCTCTGAAATTGTTGTCCTAATGTCCACATAGAGGCAAGCATCCAGAGAATCAAGAGATCTGGTGCGTTGAAAAAAGAAGAAATGAAAAAGGGAGAGTGTTCAAGGAAAATGTAAATTACATTAAACTTCCTGGAGAAAAAGGAATGGATTCATGTCTAAATGATGACTAATACTGTTTGGGTTTTTTTTTTTTTTTTCGGATCTTCCTGAAATTGTCTATGTTGCTGAGATTGCAGGCTAGATCAGTTATTTTATAATTATGGTAAAATTAATATATGAAGATGCGTGCATTTCTTCACTTAATTAATGTGGGCTGAATTGTAACTTGTATCTTGAAAGGAATGTAAAAGAAGATGAATGCTAATCTAAATACATGAAAATAAATGCTAATTATTTTAGTATTAACGACAATGAATACATACATGAAGATGAATGGTTTTCTGTAACCTCAAGCACTTCAATATCTACTCCAGATGCAGGTTCAACTGCACATCACATACAAAAACAAAACAAAACATACAGTGCCTTCAATGTGTGTTTACGTATGGACTGAATATTGTGGGTTGACTTCAAGTTCAGGAACATGCTTAAATGAATTACTTATCCAGAATAAAGTTTCATAATTGACGCTAAATTAAAAAACAAAAAAATTCTACGAATGGAAGGATTCGACCAAACTAAACAAAACTAACGGGAACATGGGTGTGTACCGGAGTTGAGGAAGTGAAGGAAGGAGGCGGCGATGCGGCAGGAGAGAGCGGAGTCGGTGTTCAACTTCACCATGGACGGTGAGAAGAAAAACTACAGGGGCTTTTAGGTAGAATGTACTTTGGCTGTGCATTTATTGTTTTCCTCGCCAAGAAAGGCACTGTGAGACCCTTATTTTTCCATTTTGTCTTTACATTATTTATTTCTCGAAAAATCGAATATCAAAGTACGTCTTGAAATTCTGTCAAATTGAAAATAAATCATTTGATTACCTCCCAATCATGAAATTTGTACAATTGGACTGAGAATTTTTTTTTTTTTTTTTCCTTTATATTTAATAAATTAATGTCTGAAAACCACAGGTGATCCCAACTTTCGTGGACTAATCATAAAATACCAAATAGCCTGCGAAATTGTCGAAACTGAATCAATATGTTCTTTTATATAGTCAGCCTCATAAAATAATATGCGGCAAATTTGTTTTAAATACAACATAAACTTTCTCATATTAAATTATAAACAATCAAATAACATGTGTGTTTTGTGTCGATGTTTCGAACAAAAATAATAATATGTGTCTCTCTAATCTAAATTAATATTCAATCTTCTATTTTCAGTTTCTTGCTTGGATGGATTCGTGCATTTTTCTTCTTTGTATCCATCTTGTAAACTTCTTCGACGATCAATTTCATCCCGGCTCTTTCTTCTCTTTTCTTTACATCCATCTTCACCAAAAATTTGAACTCTTTATCGTCCGACAACATGAGTTTCTTGTAATATTCACACAGGATAACATATGAAGATATATTTTAGAAAGATGAGATAGATGCCTAATTTTAGTTAGAAACAATATTATACGTTGAAAACATCAATTCTAAACTATATTTTTACCTTGAAGAGAGCCTCAGCATGTTCGATCATAGTACATCCTATGAAAGACTCGGCAACATCAAAGATTGTGACATAAACTTCTTGATTACCATGTGAAACTATTAACCTAAGCAAATATATTCTAGTAAAAGTTGTGTCCTAAATTTCACATCTTGTAAATTGGACAGTTTTTTTATCTGCCTCTGGATAAACTTTTGAACCGCACCCATTACATATTTCATACCATGGATTGTTCTTGTTTTGAACCTTTATAATCTTGCCTATAAAAGCACAATACAATTTAGTTACACTGTTTGTAACAATATCATCTAATTTTACGATACCAGCATCCATCATCCTCTTTGTGGGCCCCAATAGGTTGTACAAACCTCCATCACATAGCAATTTTTTAAAGCTGTAAAAAAAAATTATCAACTAGCAAAAAATTTGTCTGGACATAGCACTAATGTAAATATGATCATGACAACTACAGAAATCATGCTCACCTATTTTTAATAGCATTAGTTTCTTCAAGTTGTGGGTTGATCTCAACTAAAGAATCACTTCTTGTTTCTTTGTTGTTCTTTCACTTGGCCTTTTAATGTTGATCACGAATGCAGGTTTTACTTTGAATACCAATCCTATAATATCTGAAAATAGAGACAAAAAAAAATTGAACAAAAAATAATTCATTAGCCAATGAACAACCGTAGATATCATTAATTTCTACACAAACACTTTTACTAATGTGAGGTGCACTTTTTTTTTTTTTTTTATTTTATTAAATAGCTGTCATTAAAAAAGGAATTGATTAAAAAATGGAGGATTTTTTTTAAAAATTTTTGAACTAATACTTAGTAAAACTATTCGAACATGATTGTAGACAATGCATTTGACTGAAAAGTATAATTACCTATCATGATATCTCCAGAACGTCATTCTATAGGACAAAAGAGTTTGATATCTTATAGCAAATACGCTCTTTAATCTCTTCTACCTCCGTTGTAATTGTGAAAGACAATTCGATTTCATCATTCACATTTCGATNATCTCCAGAACGTCATTCTATAGGACAAAAGAGTTTGATATCTTATAGCATATATGTTCTAAAATCTCTTCTACCTCCGTTGTAATTGTGAAAGACAATCGTTCACATTTCGATACTTCTCGTTGACAGGTCTTACGTTTCCATTTCGTATAATGTAAGATTTTCCCTTTTCAATTACATCATTAAATTTTTGAATTGCATTATTGAATAGCATGGCTTGAATTTTATATCACTTCTAATATATTCAATTGAATAAACACAAACATATCACTCCATTACCATCAAAACTAAATTAAAAAAATACATAATATCATAAAGATTTGGATCATATCAAGAGCAAATATTCATTCACCTGAACCTAAGTTTTAAGACCAAACAAACAAAACCATACAACCCTTAGAGCACCCAAATTAGTGTTTTAAGTGATCTAAATTATGTAAATTGCCATTGATCACACATAACAACCATTGCCACCTGGTGGTAAGTAGTATCATTTATTTATTTATTTTTCCTAATATAAAAAAATTATATAACAGTGATTAGGCAAGCAATAATGTCAATGAATTTGCTGGCAGTAGAATCTAATATGGCACATGAAAACACAAGGAAATGACGTTGAACTTAATAAAATTTAATTTACAAGATCTGCGGATATAGATATGAGATTGATTTTAATTGTTTTATTAACAGAAAATGAGTAATCACCAAATTCAATAATTCAAAAACCAGA
>CAIGRO010112263.1:0-10309 GCA_903798355.1 Fraxinus baroniana | reverse complement strand
GCATTTTCCTTAGACCACATTTGCCATCAAAAGGTTTTATGAAAAACATTTTCGCTTTGCCAAATTAAAAAATCACAATTATCATTAAAACATGCACAACTCATAATGTGTCATCATTTTACCCAAAAATGCACAAAATACAAAATGCAACCAACAATGACCACAAGTAAAGTATCGGCACAATTAACACAGAATAGTCAAATAAACTTTTCTAAGGTCACGTGCAATTCTAATAGTGAAAAACAAATTGACAAGAAATTCACAAAGAATTTAAGACAAATAATTCCTAAGTCTAGCAAAAGGCAGTGGTTACCCCTTCGCGGTAACCTAAACCAAATGTCACCCCCACACGATGACTTCTAATGCAAAAAAATAAATCATCCTACACGATAATTTTTAAGTGCAAAAATAAAGGACAAAGAAGATGATACCGAGCGGACCATGTCTGAAGGTCCGTAAATATCGAGAGCTGTGAATTCACCACTGTAGGACCGTCACTCTTCGTCCTAAAATCTTTCGACAACCACGGCAACACAAAACAACGCATCACACCAGAACGTCGAAACGCAAACTCGTCCAACATTCATCGTAGTACTCAAAACTGAAATATGTCAACACCATAGGGGACATAACAACGTCCTCGAAAAACTGCCCGAAGACCTCCTCACCAGAAAATGCACCATGGGCCGCCCACACGCCGTCGAATGCGCCGTCGTCGGCCACCATGCGCCTCACCCCCAGCAGCTCCTTCACCTGCTAAGTCTCCCAATGGTGTCTGTTTTTCCAAATTCCTTCTGATTTGGCCGAAAATCGCATTTGCAAGTCTGATTTTCGCACAAAATCTAGACAGCTTCTTCTACTTCAATTCTGCTCTGTTTCTGGTCAGTTTTCTTGCAAATTTCTGGCCATCCACCACAACCTCACTCTGATACCATTTGTAAGAATTTAGGACTCCAATCAACACCAAACTGAGCTCAAATTAAACCTTCAATCGACCACCACAATGACAACCAACAACCTCCAAACCGACACCACCCATACACCGGTTGCTCCAACGCCAATCAGCCCACAAAGGACTCGATGTGAAGAGTATAACCGCCACCACATTCAGCCACAAAGGCTAGAAGAGAAGGGGAGACCAAGGCAAACACTAAGCAAGAAGGCGCTACTCTCTCTCTCTCTCTCACGCTTACATAATAACCGGGTAGCATATGTATCACAAGAGTGGGCTTTTAGGTTAAACAAATAGATGCCCAATAAGTCCACAAACGGGCTTCCATCTCGTAAGCCATCTAAGGTCATGGGCCTGGCCATGAGCAACATTAAACAAATTATGCTACTTCAAATGGCCCACTTAGGGAGTCGGGATGGTTTGTTCATTGAGGTGTCGACATTTCACTTCAATCATCAGCTGAGGCCTATGAAGACTAATCCAGCAAAACGGTTTGACATCATTTCTCGAATTTATTGGGTATCAAAAAACCCAACACATCCCATAGAATTTTATTCGAAACTTGTTTCTTCGTGAAAAAAGTGAAGTTTTTGAAAAAGAACTAAAACTTCATCTACTTCACTACCTAATAGAATTACTACATACTATACATACTATCTAACTTTTTTAAAATGTAAACATACTATTTAGCTTAAGTACTCGAGTCGTTGTAACCAGAATGAGCTCCTATACCAACATGGGGACACAAATGAAATGTTAAAATCTTCATGTCCAAATTATAATTCAATATAACCCACCACCCATTATGCAGTCCTATTCCTGTTTGCGCATGTCTCAACAAGAAACATTGTGGCGTCAATTTCGTGCACTATATATTGGAATTTGACTGAAACTCATCAACAATAGGTACAACATCATACTAGTATTTATTAAGTTATCCTACTATCGAAACTGAATGGTACAACGAGGAGAAAAAATGGATGCAATTGTAAAAATTATAGTATTTGATTATTTTGGTAATCTAAGAAAATGATAATAATTGAACTTTATCGTGTTTGATTCCCATTATTTTTAAAATATATTTTTTCCTTCTTTTCTTTTCAATCACACATTTTTCAATAAAATAATACTACACGCAAATCTAAAAAGTTTTTTTTTTTTAAACAATGCATTCTCTATCAATCTATTATTTCAAAATACATTCTTACTATAAAATGAGAAACAAATAGGTTATTGTAATCAATTATAAAGTGCGAGAAACAAATAAGTTTTATGAAAATTGTATAAATGTTCGAAAAATAATACCAAGTAAGTTTTATTATTTATTGTCACCAAACCTTGTGCTCCATAGGGCCACTTTCTAATTAATGTTAAAATAGATGATGATACCAAAAGTACATAGAATGGGAAAAACTAATATTGATCCCAACAAAGGGATTAAATGGATCCAAATAACATTTTATGTCGACACAACTTGATGTTTTGCCTAATTATGTATAGATGGGCTTTTGAAGATTAACGGCCTTCTAATTAAGTAATAATAAGTGGAAATTACACATATCCAGATTTTTCAAGATTCAATTTAAAAAATCAGATCTAAGGTTTATTTATACAAAAATCATATATTAATTCAAATATTACAAATCAATATGTTAATATTAATAATAATAATTCCATCCACCACAAACCCTAAATCCTGAATAATTTTCTCTCTCTTCTTCTCTTAATTCTCTCTTACCTTCTCTCTTCGTATCTCTCTACCCTCTCCATTAGACTGTCATCGTCGTCGAGGAGCACTCGTTGCCAGAGACACCTTCGATTGTTACTGTGAGGCCCCTCTTCATGTAAGCGTAGCGCAGGGACGATGTCGTTGCGACGTCATGCTATCACAAAGGGACAATGTAAACGTCACAGTTCGGTAGTGATGGTGGCGGCGCGACCAGGAGATGAGCGCAACCCAAGCGAAGGCGACAATGCATCGCTAGACATAGAGCCACAGTGACGAGCGTCGCTTAACCGTTATGCATCAAAGAAAGCAAGCATCGCTATGTGCTACTTTTGCTGATTCAACCTCATCGCACGTCGTGGGCGAGACCTGATATGTACCATGATCGGGATCGTAGCGCTACGATCTGGTGTGGGTTTTTTTATTCTGTTTTCAGTTGGCGGTAGTGGTACTCGCGTTGGTGGTGTTTGGGTAGTGGTGGCTTTGGTAGATTCGACAGTGGCGGCTATTATATTGGATATGATGGTAGCTGTGGTTTTGGTGGTTTGCAATGGTTAGGTGCGGTACTATGTGACTGACAATTTTAGATCTGGTTTTTTGGCGGTGGTGGTGACTGATAACGTTGGCTGTGGTGCTGATGATTTGGTGGTGATGGTCGATGGGATTGTCGAGATGGTGGCGGTGGCAGTGGCGTGGTGTTGCTGGATGGAGTGTTGAGGTTATGATCACAAGTTTTGGTGGTGGTTACAAATTATTTGGTCATTTGGGACCATTAAATTCATTAATTTGTGACCGATAAATAATATGTTACCAATGAAAAATATAAATTGTGATCAAGAAATAATATGTGACCTAAGAATTTTCTAATTTATGACCCATAATTTGAGAATTTGTAACGGTCTACTAAGTTGTGACTTATAATATTTGTGATTTGTGATTTGTGACCGATTAATAAGTTGCGACGTTTAAATTTTTTTATTTATGACCGATGAATAAATTGCGACTTATAAAATTTCTGAATTGTGATCGTAAAATAATTTGTGACTTATAAAATTTTTAATTTGACTACCTACTTGTTTAACACTGTAATAAATTTTTTGAATTGTGACCGTAAAATAATTTGTGACGTTTCAATTTTTTATTTGTGACCGATGAACAAATTGTGACCTATAAAATTTTTGAATTGTGATCGTAAAATAAATTGTGACATATAAAATTAGTAATTTTTGACCAAATTATTTGTAATTGTGACCTTTATATATTTAATTAATTAAATATATGTTTAATTAATTATTTTTTAATTATTTTTTTTTAAATCTGAGATTTGAAATCCTTAACCTTAAAAAATCTGAAATTTGAAATTTTAGACATTATCTCTTAAATTTGAAATGGGTTAAATTAAGCATCTTTCTTATGAACAATGTTTATTAAAATGTGTTTAAACCCTATTGACTCTCTCGATAACAATAAAATCCACTAATAATTCAATTGATGATCAAACAATTGAAAAGAATGATAAAAACGATAACAAATATCCACAAATCAAATCAAATTAAAGTTAAAATAATTAATTAAAAACTAAAAGTATCATAACAATGGTTCATCTCATCCTAACAATGCATAATATTAGCATAACATATTGAAATTACAAGAAATCATATTTAAGTGAAAAGATATAACTCGGATATTCGATAAATTGAGAAGATAAAGATGAATCTTGAAATTTTGAATCTCTTCAATGGTTTCTTGATGAATCTCTACTTGNAATTGAATTCTTGCAAATTCCCTTCAATTCTCTCACAAAAACTATGAATTTCCCTCCTTTGATGATAATAATTGATAAATATTGGAGTATAATATGTACATGAGAGGTTCTCAATATGTATTCTGCTGTTATGTATTTGTAGGAGTCGAAGATTGGTTGAAGATCATGTCCAAATTGACTTCTAAAAGAGTTCCAATCGAATAAGAAAAGTTTCATTTGCGCGTTTTTAGGTCTCTGCACAGCGGTCAGTATTTTGGACATAACTTCATCTCTCAATATCCGATTGATGCGATTCAAAGTGAATTGGAAAGCTAATTCAAAGAGACACAACTTTGAAAGAAATATGATTTTTCCAATTCGAACATTTACTGTGCCAAAAATCTGTTTCAATCTTCGACTATAAACTTGGAATATAACTTGTGCGATTGAAAATTGATTTTTATCATATTCCATTCCTTTTTGTAGTTCTAATTTCATCCAATTGTCTCATAAAAATCTTTCAAGTATCATATTTGGGTCAAAATCAACTATTGAATATTTTCAATTTGGTTCTTAGACTTTGAATTTTGCCATTTTTCACCAATTTTCGCTTCTTCATTCAACCATTGTGTTTTACATATATAACAAAAAATACAACAAGTTATGATATATTTTGTCAAAAGAACTACCAAATATCGATATTTTAGGACCCTAAATAATTGTATAAAATACACTTATCAAATACCCCAAACTTAAACATTTGTTTGTCCTCAAACAAAATTATAACTTAAATAACAATAAATACACAAGTATGCAAAAATATTTGGTTAAACAATCTAGCTTTTTATCTTAGTAGTTGAAATTACAGTACTAAATCTACAAACTGTTTTAAAGTCACAATACCAAACTAATATCCACTCTTCCAATGCAAAACTGAAGCCTTGTGGAAAATTAAGTAGACATCATGATTTTACAAGTTGCTTCAGTTCTCGACCCTCTGTAGTCAAATATATCATTTCACCTTTCGTATGATTCTCACACCCCGAACTTGTTTTTTTTTCACTATTATCCCGGTGTGAAATTTATGGTTGAAATTTCCATTACTATCATCACCCTCTCTAGTTCCGGTGGACTTTACTATTTGCAAATCAACACATCAGTAGACAAGGATTCTTTAATTTTTTTAATTACTTCGACATCTAAAACTCAATTAGGCTAGTGATCCTTTATCAAAAGTCATATTCTCTCAAACAAGTGTTTGGAGTTTAACCAAGGCAGTTAATGCTCTCTTTTTTATTTTTCATGCTCTTTCTTTTTTTATTTTTCTGATTTTCAAACTATTATTTTTTTTGTATTCTCTCACTTAAACTTTCTAAATGACTCATGTAACGGGTTTTAGGTCGCTGACTCCCAAATCAAATAACTTTAGGGCATCAGATTTTAAACAACCTTACAGACATAAAAACCCAAGTCAAAAAGGTTTCGATAAATAATTGATAAATATAAGAGTATAATATGTACATGAGAGGTTTCCAATATGTATTCTGCTGTTATGTATGTGTAGGAGTCGATAATTGGTTGAAGATCACGTCTAAATTGACTTCCAAAAGGGTTCCAATCGTATAAGGAAAGCTCCATTTGCACGCGGATTTTTTGGCCTCTACACAACGGTCAGTATTTTGGACATAACTTTATCTCTCGATATCCGATTGATGCGATTCAAAGTGAATTGAAAAGCTAATTAAATGATATACAATTGAAAGCAATATGATTTTTCCAATTCGGACATTTACTGTGCCAAAAACCGATTTCAATTTTCGACTAGAAACTTGGAATATAACCTGTGCGATTGGAAATTGATTTTTATCATATTTTATCATATTCCATTCCTTTTTTGAGTTCTAATTCCATCCAATTGTCTCATAAAAATCTATCAAGTACCATCTTTTGGTCCAAATCAACTATTGAATATTTTCAATTTGGTCCTTAGACTTTAGATTTTTCCATTTTTCACCAATTTTCGCTTCTTTCTTTCGATTCTTCATTCAACCATTGAGTTTTACCTATTTAACATAAAATACAAAATTTATGATATATTATGCCAAAAGAACTACCAAATATCGATATTTTAGGACCCTAAATAAGTGTATAAAATACACTTATCATTTGCATAATTAAGGTTCTCAACTTGTCATAAGTTGCTTACAATTTCACTGCCAATTTGTGACAATTAATGAAAAATAAATAATGTTTATTTGTATTCGAGAAAATACGTTGGTCAATATATCGAGATAATTGAACTTAGAGAATAAGACTCATGTTCCTATTGAAAGTAACTCTCAATGGTAAATACCTCTTACATATCATAAGGAGTGTATTAAAACATGGTATTTGGTTTGAATTGCTTAAGCTATCTCACATTCAATGAAGAGCACATTAAAATGTGATACATGGCTTGAACTATATATAATATCGAGAGTAAAAAATAAAAATTGATAAGTGTATTTTGTAAATTTATTTAGGTCATTAAATTGTAGTATTTGTTGGTGATTTTGGATGCATTATATCTTAATTACATGTTAGTTATGTTTTTAGGTTAAACTCAATACAAATTGGTGAAATTGGACAAAAAGAATGAAAACGGGCGAAAATGAAGAAATTCAAAGTTCGGGATCAAATTGAAAACATCTAATAGTTTATTCGAACCATAAAACAATGATTAAGATCACATAGGATCAATTGGATTCAATTAGAGGTTAAAGGAGTGAAACATAACCAAAGGATTTTCACAACCTCGCAACCTTACAAACAGAAGCAACTCTTGCTGTCGCTAGCTTGTCACTGACTTCTCGCTCGAGCGATAGTGACACATTTTCATCAGAGCTTCTCTGACTAGCCTGTTTTTGGCCTCTCGCTCGAACGACAAGCGAGTGATAGGCGTGCAACAGAGAATCATATTCCAGCTCGTGTATCCTCTTTTCTATCCGACTTTGGTCCGCCATTTCTCATTCATCTGGAATTTATTTTGAAATTGCAAATATACTACAAAGTTTACTCGACGAGAAGAACAAATGCTCTATTTACATTTATAATCTGACCATCAAATCAAGTCCGAATAGTTGCTCAAAGTTGACACCGAGACACTTGATCAAAATTATACGTAACCAAATTTTGATTACTTTAAACCAATTCCAGCAACATTTTCGCAGGAAAAAAAAACACTATTCAAAATATCATTTTCCTCCAATTTTTCTTAATAATGACCATCAAACATAGAGGGTTTAATATTTCAACATAGCAAGCAATATCTTATAAAGTTGGTACCTGTCTTTCCAATATCATTCCATAATGTTTATGGTGTAGAAACATAAAAGTGCACACTAACAATCTTATAAAGTTTTCTTGAATTCTAAAGTATGTGAAAACAAGATAATAAGATTCAATATTGATTTACGCTCAATCCCCAGAATTTGAAAGAGTTGAAAAAAAAAAAGGCTCAAAATTCTATTCAATAACCAACTGCAATAGTCACCAACAACGTTTGTCTCAACATATAAGATGGCAATGGACTATAAAAAACGTAGGTAAAGACAATAGTATATTCTTTGGATATCCAAGCTCCCCAGTCCCCACGATGAAATGCGTTCACAATAAGTAAGGGCATTATTAATTTGACCATGTAAACTGTACACATCTTACTAATGAGTTTCCTTATTCTAAGGTTGTAATTTTCAGTGACGTTACATCATGCTATCCAACTTTGACCAACTTCAATGCCATAAACTTTAGGTATGGTTCTAATTGAATGTATAGAAAATTTTTGTTCTCTTAGTTGAACCCTAGGTTTTTGTATAATTGATGTTAGATCTTTGACTTGTTATTCTGCTCGATCCTTCAATGCACGAGCTATGACTATTGACTCGATAACATTTTTACTATTATCTTTGGAGACCAAGGCGGTATATTGTTCTTTCTTGTTTGAAATCTCACGAGTTCTTTATTTGTTTTATCTTCTTATGTTAACAATGGCAAGTTCTATCATATAATTAGGTCGATCAGTCCAATAAAATCACAACTGTAATGGTGTGTTTTATTGCAAGTATAAAATTTGCATGGAAATGAAAAAAAATAAAAAAAATAAAAAATAGGCAATTGAATTGTCTAGAACTTATTTGTATAGAAATTCTTAATTAAATATGTTTATTTGATTTAACTTTCAATCAAAAAAACATTATACTTGTCCATTCTTTATTGATGGATAAATGAGAGAGAGTGGATATATGACAGAGAAAGAGAAAGTGAATTATCTGGAAAATAATAATCACGTTTCTCTAAAAAAAAATATATGTTTTCCTTATTTTTGAGGAACATATGATCACATGATCAAGAGTTCGAAAATATTTTTCGTGAAAAAAAATTGTTAATCAAACACTCCAAAAATAATAAATTGAGTGGAAAAATGATTTTTTTATGAAAAATAAAGACAATCAAACACACACTAACAGTAATTTGATCTAACATTCTCTATGTCTATATCGACTTATTTTTAATCTAATTATGAAATACTTCTATTAAAAATGGATGCACCTAAACTACTTTTTAACGATTACACTACAACAGAAAAGGCCTAATAAAAAATATTAATATTCAATTATAAGGTTCTACTTGAGAAAGTTAAAACGCGCTCTTTGGAGTCAAGATCAAAGTGAATCGCATTTTCACGCTGGGTCATTTCTTCTAGATTAAGCTGTTAGAACCTGGGAAGCTTATACGAACAAAATAAGTGAGTGATAAGTTATTATTACTAAAAAGAGTAACCTTTGGAAAAGCTGTGTAGACTTTCACTTTTTATAAAGTTGAAAATTCCATAATTCTTTTGTTTGCATTATTAAGGTTCTCAACTTTTCATAAGGTGCTTACAATTTCACTGCCAATTTGTGACAATTAATGAAAACTAAATAATGTTTATTTGTATTCAACAAAATACGTTGGTCAGTATATCGAGATAATTGGACTTAGAGAATAAGACTCATGTCCCTGTTGAAAGTAACTCTCAATGGTAAATACCTCTTACATATCATAAGGAGCATATTAAAACATGGTATTTGGTTTGAATTGCTTAAGCTATCTTACAATATTCAATGAAGAGCACATTAAAATGCAATACATGGCTTGAACTATTTATAATATCGAGAGTAAAAAATAAAAATTGATAAGTACATTTTGTACACTTATTTAGGTCATTAAATTGTGTATTTGTTGGTGATTTGGATGAATTATATCTTAATTACATGTTAGTTATGTTATTAGGTTGAACTCAATGCAAATTGGTGAAATTGGACCAAAAAAAAAAAGGGCGAAAATGAAGACATTCAAAGTTCGGCATCAAATTTAAAACATCCAATTGTTGATTCGAACCATAAAACGATGATTAAGATCACATAGGATTAATTGGATTCAATTAGAGGTTAAAGGAGTGAAACATAATCAAAGGATTTTCACAACCTCGCAACCTTACGAACAAAAGCAACTCTTGTTGTCGCTAGCTTGTCACTGGCTTCTCGCTCGAGCGACAGTGACACATTTTCATCAGAGCTTCTCTTACTAGCCTATTGTTGGCCTCTCGCTCGAACGACAAGCGAGCGATATGTGAGCAACAAAGATAATCATATTCCAACCCGTGTATCCTCTTTTCTATCCAACTTTGGACTATGATTTCTCATTCATTTAGAATTTGTTTTGAGATTGCAAAAATACTACAACGATTTACTCGACGAAAAGAACAAATACTCTATTTACATTTATAATTTGACCATCAGATCAGTCAGAATGTTTGCTCAAAGTTGACAGCGTGTCACTTGTTCAAAATTATACGTAACCAAATTTT
>CAIGRO010112238.1:0-13136 GCA_903798355.1 Fraxinus baroniana | reverse complement strand
TTAAAATATTACACGTTGTTCCAATCCTAAAATGATGTTAGAATTTACATTTCATAAAAGAGAATTTTGTTAATTACTTATTTTGACAACAATCTCGCTCGAGTATAATTTTTCTAGCGTATAATTTATTTTCTAACTTGGTCCTCAACCTTTTACTTTCTAACTTAGTCCTCAACTTTTATTGTTACTTTATGTAGATTAAAAAATAATTTTTTTAAAGAGAATTTCTATCTTGTTGCCCGATGTTATCAATAGGAACAAATGACACATGGTTCGAGCCACAAGGACCATATGTTTGGTACCCACCAAGATTTGGTCGTATCACTATCGACCTCAAATGAGACAAGACAATGGGGATAATATTTAATTTCCCCACCAAATATTTCATATAAATAATCAATAAAGTTCTTAAAATTTTTGATTTGATTGAAAAAAATTGAAGTTAAGCGAGATTCGAATAAAAATTATCCATGATGTAGATATAACATAATACATGGAGAAAGGATGATTTTATCTCGTAAGCATGAAAGCTTTACCGCTAGAAAAATAATGGGGTCTTGTTATTTTATAATTTACCGACATCGATGATTAGAGATTTGTCATTCATGAGCTATTCTTCTTCCTCATTCTTTTTGAATTTTTTTCCTCACGTATTTGGAAAAAGCGATAAAATTTCACTCAAATTGTCTTTTGTTTGAGATACAAAGACCCTATTTCATTTATTTTCAATCAAACATTTCTTGTGACCTATATTTTTAATCAGCTTTTCAATCATATATTTTATTATTTTTATTAAAATTTACAAAAAGTCTAGTTTTAATTCAAACTAAAAAGGGGCAAAATACTTTTTACCACGTACTTTTTACTTTCGTATTTTTACAATTTCTTTGACTTTTTTTTTTTTTTTTTCTCGATAGTTGGTGGTGTACCCAAATTGAAATTGCCCTCATTTGAGATCTTTTACATTTTTACACGCCACATGCTAGAATTGCACATGATTAATATCCTTTGACGATCTCAAATACAAAAGAGTCATTTTGGCCATGATTTTGACTACCTATTTGACACATGCAGTGTGACACACGTAATTGGGTGCAAAAGTTAAAGTATTTTTTAAATAATCCAATAACAGAATATCACGTGACATTCTGTCAACAAAGTGACAAAATATATTTTGATAATGTAGCAAGATTGAATACAAAAGCATAAGAATTTGACAATATTATGTATTGTAGTCGTTATTTGATTTTGATTCTCTAAGAATTATTCTCTTTCATACTAATTTTTGACCATGTTCATTTAAAAAAATATTTCACATTTCACCGTAACTTTTTACTTGTTAACCACGTATTCATAATTTTTTTTTTTTTTAAAGAATCTCTTCTAAAAAATTCTTTATCAAATAATCGTCAAAGAATCTCCACTACCAAGCTATTAGGATTCGAGTTTTATTAAATATGTGAGGAATTGAGTACTATGTTTGTATATAAATGTGTCAAAATGAACCGTTAAGTTTGAATTGACAGAAAATCTAGGTTTAATCCTTGTTTGATTTCAATTTTTTTCAAAATAAAATTTTCACTCTTATTTTCAACAAAATATTTTTAATACAATAATATTACACACAATCAAAAAACGTTTCCTTCTTTTGTAATCATACATTCCCCATCAATCTATTATTTCAAATTATATTTTGCATCCAAAAAGGGCTCAAACAAACCCTTAAGGAATATTTAATAGATGTGAGATATATACCCTTAACAAAATATACCCTTGAAATGTTAAAATCAAGAGAGAGAGAGAGAGAGAGAGAGAGAAAAGGAAAATGGGGAGAAAGAATTTAACAAGTCCTTGATTGATGGTCGTTATTTTCAAAAAAATATAGAGTTTTGAATAATAATTCTTTAGTTAATGTATTTTAAAATAGTAAATTGATGAAGAATGTGTGGTTAAAATAGAAGGAGAAATTATTGATGTGATGAAAAATATTATTTTATAAAAGAATGTATGGTTAAAAATGAGAACGAAAATTTTAATTTGTATCAAATACGAGTTAAGTATACAATATTGGTTGACAATTATGCGTTGTCAACATTTTAACAGGAAACAACTTTTTAAAAGTAAATGGATATAATGATGTCAAATTCGATGTTGTTGACATGATTAGAGAATTAAAGTAACAAAATCCGTGTTGAAATTTACTACTTACTACTTGTACAACTGGCTGTATAATCCTGTCCTCCTGACAAGCCAATGTTAGAAAACAAAAGGAAAAGGTTAAAAGTTTGGTTGCCGGGGGGTAATAGTCTTCAAAAACAGTCCACATTACCCCTATCCCTACCCAGATCTTTGCTTTGCTTGCCTCAAGCAAAAGACTTTTTCAAGAAGAAAAAAACCATTTGTTCCAATCCCATTTCTGCCCTAAATGCGAAGGCAAAGGCCCTTCCTTTGCTGTTCTTTCTGTCTATATTCACCATCAGTATGTGAAATTGGGGTTGGTGGATAGGTGGGCTAGAATTGAGCTCATTCTTGGTGTTTTTCTTTCTATTTTTTTTTTTCTCTTCCACTGATAAGACACACCAAAATTCTACATGAAGCAGTAATGTAAAATTCTTACCTGAAAATGAGGGAAAATTAGCTTGAATAGTGGAAAGAGGAAGTAAAACCAACTTCATTTCTACATTTTCTTGAATTTTTTCATTTATTGCAACTTCAATTTATCACAATGAGGAAACATGGATGGCAGCTTCCTTACCATCCTCTCCAGGTATCTTTTTCTTCTTCACTCCCCCTTGAGTTTTCTTAATTTTTGTACCTTGAAGCTTATTTTTTCTTGATTTTATATTTTTATTTCCAAGCCTGAGTTTAGTCTGTATATGTGCAGGTGGTAGCTGCTGCTGTATTTCTAGCATTGGGGTTTTCCTTCTATGTTTTCTTTGCTCCATTTGTGGGAAAACGACTGTTTCAATACATAGTGATGGGGATTTACACTCCTCTTGTAAGAATTATTTACATCCCTTTTTCAATTTCTTTGCCTGTCATGTGAGATCTGTGATTTCACTTGTAGATTGTATTTTCTCTCTGATTGAACTCGCTTTATATTTTTTTTTCCATTTCACATTTTCTTCTTCTTTTTCATAGGAAATGTTCAAATTTGTCCTTTAAACTTTTCTTTTTGCATTTCTTTGAGCCACTAGTTCCTCATTTGAGAATTTCAGTGTCATTCTTGTGAAGATTGGATTTTTCCCTTGTTTTGAAAACTCTTGGCACTGATAATGTTTTTAATTTGGGATTATTGTTTTGCCTTAAAATCCACTGTTGTAAGGGATTGTCTTGGGAATTTATCAATTCTGCTTAATTAATGTCTGCATACTGTTTATTACAATGTGATTGGGAAGGCAATTAGTTGCAAATTATCTAGAAATGATTTTTTTATTTTTTTATTTTTGACTCTTTATCATCCTAGTTTCTTTTCAAGATATATGATTGAATGGTTATCTTATCTTTTCTCAGATCATATGTGTCTTCAGCCTGTTCATTTGGTGCGCTGCTACTGATCCTGCAGATCCAGGAGTCTTTAGGTCCAAAAAATATCTTAAAATTCGCGACAGAAAAAAGCATGTTGGATTGAACGACGAATCTAAACTTGGTGCAGAATCAACTTCTTCAACACAAGATGCCTGTGCAGGCATACCAGGAGAAAACGCTTTTGATAAAAGTAATATCAGTATCGATAAAAGAGCTGAATGTACTTCTGAAAGTGATAAGAACATGCCATCCCGTCAAGTCTCCTGCTTTATGTCAATCCTTGCTTTGTTACCTTGTGCTTATGTATGTAACTTAGATGAAGAATCTTCCGAACAACAGATGAGCGAAGATGGCATGTTCTACTGTAGTTTGTGTGAAGTAGAGGTGGGTAGTTTACATATGAAATCAAATGGATTCGAAGTGAGATTTGTCACATAACCGTCCTACAAATACCTTCTCTTGTAAAATATCCTGACAATTGTGACCTGATTTGTGGCCAAACAAATCAGTGCTTACAACTTGGGAAATTTGAACCCTTTTTCTTTAACAGGATTTTAAAACTATATGACTAGAATTGTCCCCCATTTGCAGGTTTTCAAGTACAGCAAGCATTGCAGAGTCTGTGACAAGTGTGTTGATCGGTTCGATCATCATTGCAGGGTACAGCACAATATAAAGTTTGGAGAAACTTTACCATGTTGTGAGAACTAAAACAATTTCTTCATTCTGGTTTTGTAGTGGCTCAACAATTGCATAGGAAGAAGGAATTATCGAAAATTCTTTACACTCATGGTGTCTGCCCTTCTCCTGGTATATGCTCGCCCCTTTATTACTTATCTTGTGATCTTGACAACAACCTGCAGATTCTACATATTTCATTTTTTTTTCCCTTAGAATTCTATATCTGTTAACTCTCAACTCTCTTCACTAGTCCTAATTCTGATTACTGTAACGAAGCTCAGTAATTTAACCAAGTCGAACTCTTGAACCAATAGAAAAAATCTGCTACTTATCTTGTTTTCCCACTTTCTGAACCAGTTTCATCGTGATTGTGTTCTGTAATCCAGATATTTTGGTGACAAATTCCTGGTTTGGCCTAACATTGTCTATATGGATTATTCTTGCTTTATTAAATGATACCGAATTTTCTTCCCAAAGAGGACTTGTGTACCCCGAAAGTGGTCTCAAAATGCAACTATTTCATGTTCAAGTTACTTTTTATTTAATTGATTATTGACAGGTGTGTACATGGTTTGTGCACCTATGACTTGAGATTGCAGCTTATAATTCACTGGTCGACTGGAATCTTTGTACTCGTACGGTGTTTTCTCGAGAGAAAGAAATACTCCGTGGACATCAGCTCCAAGTTGGGAAGCAGTTTCACAGTGGTTCCCTTTGCGATTGTTGTGGTGAGTATTCTATAAGCTCCCATCACATTGTTGTCACTTCAACTCTATTATTTCGTACTTGGGAGCTTTGTAAATGCTTTGTGATTCATTTCTGTAAGGTCAAATTTATTGAAGTTTTTTACAATTTTTTCTATTGTCTTACTTGTGAGCTTACATATAACAGGCAGTATGCACCATATTGGCTATGATTGCAACCTTGCCGCTTACTCAGCTGTTCTTCTTTCACATTCTTCTCATAAAGAAGGTTAGCCTTTACTTTCCTTTTCCTATCAAGTTTTCGTGTTAATGATAAGGAAAAAATGAATGCTAATGAAGTAAATTTTTGGGTGATATATGCTATGTTCGGTTGACAGGGAATTAGCACATACGACTATATTATAGCTTTGAGGGAACAAGAGCAACTAGCTGCCGCAGGTCAGCAAAGTCCTCAGATGTCTCCCCGGAGCTCTCTTACTGGTTTAAGCAGTGCGAGCTCCCTCAACACGTTCCACCGTGCTGCATGGTGCACCCCACCACGCTTTTTTGTTGAAGATCAGGTATAATAATATATGCCACCAAGTTGTGTTTGGTTTCACAATTATTAGAAGGCGAAAAATTGAAGGCACTTGAATCTGTTGTTAGGTTCCAATATCTAGGGACAGAGCTAGCACTTGGTGAGCCCCTGTGCTGCCCGTGCTGGCTCCACCAGAAATTATTTTTTTTCCTTATATTGGGCAGCAACTCGACAGCCGCTTGAAAGGCTATCTAGCGACCGCATGTGCTCACTTGGATTTTTGGATCTGCCACTGCCAATATCCATCACTTGTTATTGATATTGTGCAAAATACTGGTTATGTTGCAGTTTGATGTAGTGCCTCCAGACAATGTATCTGTCAGTTCACTGGGGAGAAAGACAGTGATGGAGGAAACGACCAAGAAAAAGAATCCCGCAGCTGTAAAGATCAGTCCATGGACACTGGCAAGATTGAATGCAGAAGAGGTTTCAAAGGCTGCTGCAGAGGCAAGAAAGAAGTCGAAAATTCTGCAGCCCGTAACAAGACGTGATGGGTCATATTCCCTTGAAACTGACGGTAGGTTTGGCAGTGGTGGACGTCGAATGGCTGCCAGACCTGATAATAATAGAAAACGGGGTAGCCAACGGATTCGCCTTCCTACTGACATGCCGTTTGATCCTCACTTCAAGATTTCAAATGAAAACGCAGAAAACAATAGGGGTAATGTGATTCCTGAGACATCAACTGGTTTGGTCTCTCTTCAATATGAAGCTCGAAGTGCTTTCCGAATGAGCACAGCTAAGCCTAGCTCAGCTCACATTGTTGCTTCTTCTCCGGAGAGTAGCTTAGATTCTCCCGATCTTCACCCTTTCCGTGTCTCCTCATCAGGAGCCGAAGAAGCAGGACAATTTGTTGGGCTGTCAACATCTGGCATGGCTTTTCGAAAGGCAATCCCATTCTCGAGATCTACTAGTGATGGATATGAGCCATCGGGTGGGGAAGACAGTGACCAAATACCCTCCAGAATTGTTCAGAGATCGACTAACTGGAGTAGCCTACTGTTTCCCTCGGAGCATGACAGGACAGTCACAAAACAGACTATGCCATCATCTTCATCTGCCTTGTCAAATCACAGGAAAATTTGAAAAATCCTTCAAATTGTTGAGATTTTTTCATTTGTTGTCCTAGTTTAAATAGATTTGGTCACTTGATTTGCCTTGTTCAATTGCTTTGTTCATTGCCTTTAGAAACTTTTAATTCGAAAATGTTGATAAATCTTGAAAAGGGGCGTGTGCGAAAAGTTGCGATAATTCTATTTTTGCTGCATCATCAAATGAATCTTCGTCCTGTAAATAGATAAGTCCCTTCTTTGCATAGATTTACTTGTTTCAGTGTTTTCTCATCAATTTCTTGAATTCTCAGGTCCAGATTTGACCCTGTAGATGATAAGATGCTACTGGAATGGTCATCTAAATTTGTGGTTACCCTCTATTTTGTTGCATTTATATTTCTACTGAGGAAGATTAGCTTCGTCTTAAGGCTCGACTTAAATTGAAAAAATAATGATTGGCAATTCAGAAAACCGAACACAGAAGAACCCGTTGAGGACACACGTTTTCAATTTAAAGCATCAGCTTGCAGTGAAATGACTTGAGGATTGCGCAAAAGACCCTGTTCACCTAAACAATAAATTAAGCCTTATTGTCAAACTAACCCCTATTCTTGTAAAATTTAAGGTCGAATCCATAAACCATTTCTCAAAATTCAGTTGAGTGTAATTGGTACATAGTCCTTGTCAACTCGATCATCATCTACAAGTTAGCTATCAGGTAAAGTTAAGGATGGCGTAAAAAGCCCGATGGCTCGGGCTCGGCCCATAAATTTAAGGATGGCGTATAAAGCCCAACTTGGACTCGACCCGTAAAATGCTCGGGCCGAGCCCGTGGCCCGGGCGAGTCAACCCCCAAAAAAAATTAAATTAAAATTGGTTGCTAAGGCATATATATATATAGAAAGCAAAAAATTGAGCTGGCTCGGCCCTGGCCGGGCCTCATTTTTTTGGTCGGGCCCGCTCGGCTCGGGCCCAAAAAAGCTCGACCAAAAAAAGTTCGGACTCGGCTCGAACTTTTCTTTTTCGACTCGACTCGTTGACATAGCTAGGTAAAGTGTAATGTAATTCACCAAAAATGCAACGACATGCTTTAAATAGAGGGTCCTGCCTTTTAAATACACTTAAATTCAATAGTGAAAGGGCATATTGAATACCCCATTCTTAGAAAATGCAATTATGCTAGAATTTTTTTCAAATTCGAGCTTGGCTCTCTAGATGTGCTTTTCAAGAACTGAAATAATCCTTGTTCGAGTACCATAAAAGTTGAATGCTCTGTCCTCCTCACGTGGGAGCATCTCGCGGACTCCATCTCCTCACGTGGGAGCAGTCAAGTCTCGTGCACACGTCATATCATGAATATAGATATTAATCCTTTCATGTCATCCCCAATGAAACCAGATTTTTATACGTATGATTAGCATGGTTTTTGGCAACATGGAATGTAAATAAATTGGAAAAAATTCAATGCAATTTCGAATAATCTCCTATGAGTTGAATTCTATGCCATCAAACATGATATAAGAGCCTGAATGGACCATTAATAATCTCTGTTTTCTCGATTTCATCTGAAATGTCAACACTGTTACTCCATATGATAAGAAGCTGCAAAATGGAATCAGTGTACACAAATTTTTTTTACAGGACCTATTGGGTCATACAATAATTTAGATGGAAATTTAATGCTAAACTGATAGTTATAATCAAACCGAAAGGATGGTTAAACTGATATTTTCCTAGTAAATAAACTAGGCACACCAATACCAGAATAGAATGCAGTTGAGATATTACCTCCATTTCATTCAACCGCCTAAAGACAAAGCTGATTTTATTCTTATTTCACTACAGTATATATTGGACCTTTGCTCACCAAAAATACTTGAATCAAGAAAATTGTACGCCTAAAGACAAAGCTGATATAATATTTCACCAGCATAGTAAGAAAATTATATTAGGATCACCATAAAATTTCAATTAAACTGAAGTTATACGAGTTCAAGACATTCCATCTGCAAAAGGCTAGTTGATTTATCCATCTAATACAAAGAGAGTAATTTATTTCCCATTAAAATAAAGCACAATAAAGCTAAAGTATACACATTCAAAAGCAATGGACAGCATCACTGGTTTCATTTTCTTTTACATGTATTCAAGGATATACGAGTCTAAGATTCCACATTTCTCGTACTACATAATCATACACAAAAGCATAGATACTATTAAACATGAGTACAATACGATAAGATTACCAGATGTCAAGTGAATATTCAGACAGGATTTAAGCTACCAACCTCAAAGCTTATCAATGGGGTACAACATAGACAACATGAGGAACCTTCCCATCATCGAAAGGCAAGCTGACGTATTCGCGAGCAAACTCCTCAGCAATATCAAATGCCAATTCCCCGTGCAAGGCCTTACAGTACATATACAGCACAGTATGTGCAGCAACACTGTAAAGCATCAATATAGTTATAAAACCTGAGTACACCACTGTCTGCAATACAAAAGCCCAGCTAAGCCACCCTCCTTGGACTGATCCAGCATTCAGAACCAAAGACGAGGCCGCCATTACAAAAAGCCCTATCAAGATCCCAAACAACATCATCATTGCTAGAGCGACCCATCTCATTCCCTTTATTAAACGTGCACTCCTTTTCAACGGTGTCAACCCCCATTTAGATTCCACCACCACAACCACATAGGCCAATGACCACTCCACCGTAAAGTATATCAAAACGGACACAAGCAAAACCATGACAAAAACAGCAAACCCCAGAAAGTAATTCGACTCATACTCAATTTCAAACCCCAAAATCTTTACCCCTTTATACACCAAACCCACAAAGACCCCAAAACCCAATACAATCAAACCCACAACTACATCAATAACAACAAAAGTAACAAAAAGGGGTAGCACCGAATACAAAACTGATTTCAGCGATGAAACCAATTTAACGGGTCTACCGTAAAACCCGTGGAAAGTACTGTAAGTGACGGAAGCCGTAGCTAATAGCGTGAAAACAAAAACCAACACAGTGTACACAAGCGGGAATAGGAATAGATGAGGGTTTTGCGGATTTGAAACCGAATTATCAAGAAAGAAGTAAAAGGATTGGTGAAAGTGAGAAACAACGGAGGAATTGGGTTCCGAAAAAGTGGTTTGAAGAGTTGGGTAGATGACAGCGGAAAAAGAGAGGGGAAGAAGGAAAAGTACAGAGAGTGCTAAGAAATGGCGAGAGTGGGCACTGAGTATGCGCTTTGTTTCGGTGAGAACTCCGCATAGGTTTAGGCCATGGATTCTGTTAGTCGCCATTGATGCAGGATGACAGAGAAAGAGAGAGAGAGCCAATGGTTTACAATCGTTTGATGAAAATAAACCAAGAAATTGATTGCAAGATGATACAAATAAAAAAATAAAAATAAAAAACATTATCTTTGCGTCCATAACAAGGCATAATTTTCTCTTGTTCTTTGTTTTTCATTGCAAGTCTTTTTCGTTTTTGTTTTCTTGTACTCAAATTTAGCATCCATTGGCTCGTTTAGTTGAGGACTTCCAAATCTATATTAGAAAAGTAAAACCTATGCGGATGGATAACTATAAAAAAATTTTGACGGGCCAACCGAAAGGCCCCGATGGGATGGAGCACAACGATTTTTCCAAATCTTTGGTGCTAGCGTAGGTAGAATAGTTGTGTGGATTTTGATGATAGTAGCAAATATTCAAATCGAAACATTGAAAGCAGTTGACTTTCAAAAAGTTTGAGCATGTTGTGAATTTCGTTTTCATTATTTAGGGATATGTTCTCATAGGAAACCCATTTGCATTTATTAGAAAGGTTGAGGACCTCAATTACAATTTTTCCTAAATTACGCTGTGGAGGATTGACCATTTTATTAGTCAAGTGACCAATGGAACTTGCCTTGAGTAAAACTCACTTTTAAATCGACTTGTAAAATTAATTAATTATATAATGCCTAATCTACTTAAAATTTATTTGAAAGAGATTATCCGTAGTATTTTTTTAGAACAAGTGATTAAAAAATAAAAATAGTTACGAATCCACATAATTCAATAGCGCGATTGAAAATAAGTTTGAAAAAAAAAAAACCATTTTCAAATAAATTGCCAAACAAATGTTTAATTACTTGTAAATTCACAAGTCAAAGTTCGTATGAAGAATTTATTATTCAGAAGTGGTCATTACTTTTAAGGTCACAAACAAATTATACTAAAATATTCAAAATAATTTGAGTTTAGAAATTCAATCATTCATGCAAAACGGTGCCCCCATTTACCTCCACTATAAATATATATATATATAACCTCTCTGTCTCAATATTATTATTGAATAATCTAGAATTATACATCACCTCTCTAAATTTATTTGAAAGAGATTATCCGTAGTATTTTTTTAGAACAAGTGATTAAAAAATAAAAATAGTTACGAATCCACATAATTCAATAGCGCGATTGAAAATAAGTTTGAAAAAAAAAAAAAACCATTTTCAAATAAATTGCCAAACAAATGTTTAATTACTTGTAAATTCACAAGTCAAAGTTTGTATGAAGAATTTATTATTCAGAAGTGGTCATTACTTTTAAGGTCACAAACAAATTATACTAAAATATTCAAAATAAGTTGCCTCTCAAATTTCCATTCTTCAAGATCAAATGAAAGATGTCCATATGGAAGTAGTTTTCTTAAAAACAAAATAAGAGAATCAAAGCATTAATGAATTTGACTCTTCTGATGAAGAAGATATTCTTTCTCAATCTTAAAAAAATCTTTGATATATCTCAAACTGAAGAAGAAAAGGTTTATGTTATTAACCGAATTCAATTTCAAAATTGGTATTGGAAAATGACTATTATTATTATTATTATTATCAATAAAGAGTTTAAACTTGAAACTAGAATCTCAATCCCTACAAAATATTTCGGAAAAACCATTGAATGCCTTTATGGAGCCGATGGAAAGAAACTTAATATTCAATACAAACTTTCAAAAGATCATGTTTGTAATTCAAATATTTGTTTTAAAAAATATTTTTTATCTTGTCAAAGATCTTGACCAAGAAGTTATTCTTGATCCTCCTTTTATTGTTCAAATTTATCATTTTTAAACTGATTCAAAAGATTTAACTACCAATATTTTTGGACAAGACATTATTTTCTAGTTTACAGATCCTCCTTCTTACAAAGAAGTTAACACTTTTAAAAAAGCTTCTATTTAAAAAATTATTAATAATATTAATTACAAGAAAAAACATATTCAATTTTTAAACGAAGAAATTAGATTTCAAAGAATTGAGGAACAGTTAAAAGATTTCTCTATTATTACAAAAATCTCTCTTTTTCAGAAGCGTATAGAGGAAAAGATATGCTCCACAATTCCAAATGTTTTTTGGAATAGGAAAAAGCATATGGTGTCCCTGTTGGGAATCTACTTAATCATGCGCAACAGAAATAAAATAATCTCGATTCCCAAACAAGGATATGCTTTATGTTTAGATAGAAACTGTGATAAGAATTGTACATTTGATGAATTCTACAAACTCTTTTGCTGATTTTCAAACTCGAATGATCACGATCTACAATCTAAGCTGTCCAATTGTCCAACCTCCAATGGTGATCCACACAGAGAACAAAAATGACGCCTAATGTTTTCTTTTCTTATGCTAGCAAGAATAATAAAATTTTTCATTACAGTTTTCAAACCCTAGCAGCCTATTAATATAAGTCCAAACAGGTTTGGCCCATCTCTTAACTTAATCCAGTCCTACATTTAATTAATCAAATTAATTAAATTCGATCCATGAATTAATTACTCAATTGGCCTATTAACAAGCAACCTAATTAATTAATTGTCCAACACTTGTTAATTAATTAATTGGTGAATCTTATTCCTATGGTTCTCCTTTTCGACCTATGAGTATACCTTGGCTAAGGATTTGGTTATCAACATAGCTGAACGAAATGTAGATCATAATCTCTTATTATCCAAGAGTGAAGAATCCTCTATTGATCATTCACAACCTTCATATGATTCTTGNTCGATTAATTAATTAGTAAATCACATTCTTTTGTTTCTCTTTTGTCTGTGCCCCATTAGGTTCCCACTCACGATATCTAACGACATGAATTATTATTTTGATCTAATCAAAATTGATAAATTAAAACACCCCTTTTTAATTTATCACTAATTCACATTCGTCGTCCTAGATTGACATTTAGTAATGTGTCAGGACAATACATGTGAAGGAAAATGTCACGTGGTATAACAAAACCAAACTTTATCGTTTATCGTGAAACTATAATCCATTCATCAATATGATCCGATCAATTATGAGATATGGATATGTGTCAATCTCAATAATCGATCATATCTTTTATCTCACTGTTAAGTCAATGTAAGTCGAAAACTCCTTTTCGACTTATGAGTCTACCTTGAACAAGGATTTAATTATTAACTTAACTAGATAAAATGTAGATCATAATCTCTTACTATCTAAGAGTGATAAATTATCTATTGATCATTCACAACCTCCATATGATTCTTGACATATCCGAACGATGATGTATTAACGACCATT
>CAIGRO010112225.1:0-12187 GCA_903798355.1 Fraxinus baroniana | reverse complement strand
TAATCATAGAATTTAGAAAACTCATATCAATTTTAATAGATTCGGTTAAAGTCGAGATAATAAAAATCAAGTTAAATCAATTCGCGTGGGAACGATACTCGAAATTCTTAAATTTTCACTTTATTACTTGTCAACGAACCGTACACTTGCGAGATTCAAATTCGAAACATATTTTCGTGAACAAACAACATCTACAATAGAGATCAAGCTGCAGTATCCAATAGGAGACTAGTTGTCCA
This sequence comes from Fraxinus baroniana, assembly GCA_903798355.1. NCBI lineage: Eukaryota > Viridiplantae > Streptophyta > Magnoliopsida > Lamiales > Oleaceae > Fraxinus > Fraxinus baroniana. Next base: position 11,948 of record CAIGRO010112225.1, on the reverse strand, counting down.
TTAGATATTAGAGTTCAATTCTAATGTCTTTTTTCCATTTTTAATAATTTAAAACTATAGAGTTAGGCGGGGATATCTACCAATTTATAAGAAAGGTACGAACATCCAACATAAGAAATTTCAGTTGGGATTTAGATAAATTTTTGGCATGGATATTCTTCCTTTTTCATAGGAAGTCAAAATAATCAAGTCCCTTAATCAAAATCTGGGCTATGAAGTTTTCAGGGGAAAAAAAAGAAAAAAAGAAAAAGAAATAAATAAGCATTATGAAAAGAAAGGAAGAAAGAAGCCCCCGTGAAATAATTAAGGTAGAGTGGAACTTTGACGTGGTAAAATACTACACCTTGGGGTATACCAAGGACTAGACTTAGCCACATTTACTATGGGGAAATTACAAAGAGAAAATTAAGAAAAATAATGGTTTTAAAATTTGATTATTGTTATAAATTCAAAGGAACAAGAGAGAAATGATAGAAGAATACAATGAGTCAATAAATTTATGTATATTTTATTGAGAATCAAAGTATCATATTTATTGGATTCAAAATAAGATTTATAATAAGAGAGAGAATAAACTCTTCTAGAATATATAAAATTTATCAAAGTATTCTGATAACATCATTTAATCATCAATAACTATCCCACAATTTTACAGCATTCCCCTTCAATGATTATTTATTCTATAATTGTCTTATTAAAAACCTTGTTAGATAAACTTAGTGGGGACAAAAATAAACGAAGGGAAAAAGAATACAATTAGTCATTCAAATTTTGGTGTATAAAGAAAATGTTGCTTCATTAAAATCTTGTCACGACAATTTAATGGGACAAAACCTCGACTAAAATTAAAATAGCACATTACTCCCCTTGATGTTATTTTCTTATTTCAAAAACATAATTCTTAATTAAATTATGTCCCACTATATGGTGTTCCTTGCTCTATGAACATCTTCAATACAACTTGATGCAACTCTTCCTAAGTTCCTACATTTGTAAATGACACATTTTGGACTGGTATGTCAGCTACACAACGGAATGAAAGTATGAATACATTATTTGACAATTACGTAACCTCAAAGACAACGTTGAAGTAATTGTCAAACAGTATGGTAATATTTTAAGAAGCAAGGTTGAAAAGGAGAATTGTGATGATTTTAAGTCTTTTACTACACAGATCCCGTGTATAACACTTTTTTAAATAGAAAAGAAATTTCGAAGTCTATACACCAAGTCAGTTTAGAAAATTTTCAAAAGGAATTGACTTGGAAATTATATTGTGAAGTTTCTTGTGTTGATGAGAAAAATGGAGTATTTGATGCGATCGATATATAGGTTGGAGTATTCTTGACTTTCTTGAGTTTGATCTAATCTGTCATGGGTTTCGTAGTTTCAATTGTTACGCGGGTTCACATCAGTTGGTATCAGAGTTCAAGCTCCAAAAAATGAAGGTTGTTTGAATTTTCATCTTCGTTCTTCGTATTCTTCATCTTTTGAATAATTCAATCCAATTAAAATTCCAAAAAACTCAAAAGTTGTTTGTACTCTAAATTAGTACCCAATTCAATTCCTTTTCCATTTTTTGGGTTCTTTGTTGAATTCTTGTGTATTTAGTAAAATCAAAATTTACAACAAAAAAAGAAAAAAAAAGGTGTCAATTTCAAATTCAAGTAACACTTTCTTGACTTTATCCTTGGAATTTCCATTCAAGTTCAAAAAATTATTCTTGGAATTTCCATTCAAGGTCAAATTCTTACTTATTTTCCTTATCAATTCTTTATTTGAATTCCGCAAGGTTGACTTTTTGATTGAGGTCAAATTAATTCTTTGACACACTTGCAATGAAGCATTGAGTGAAAAAAATACAGAGTGGTGAGACTAGTAGAGGGACAAAGCCAGATTGAGTGATACATGAGTGTACACACGTGAGGCGAATATTATTTTAGATTTAGGATCTCTAATAGAGATGATTCTACGTCAAGCGGGAAGAATAGTCAAGTCATCATAACGGAGGAGATGATACATTGACTTGAAAGGTTGTTTAATGATATGGTAGATAGAATGGATGGGCAAGATGCGTGGATGGAGAGGCAATACACCTTGCTTGCTAACTTGCATAGGGAACGACCTAGAGAAGTTCCTAATACAAAGAAAAAAAGGTAGGCGGGATCCTAGAGTGAATATTGGTGGTAAAAATGAAGCGGGTAGTGGAATTGATGATGATGCATTAGTAGAGACTGAAATAGGAAGGATAAGGAGTAGAGGAGATATGCATGATATGAGGGTTAGAGATTGTGTTGGATATGGAGTTAATAGAAATATGAGCAATATTAAAATGAAAATTCCTTCATTCAGAGGAATGAGCAATTCGAAGGCATATTTGGAGTAGAAGAAAAGGATAGAGCTTATATTTGATTTCCATAGATACTCAGTGGAGAAAAAGGTGAAACTCCCTGTTATTAAGTTTACTGATTATGCTATCATTTGGTGGGATTGAATAACAACATTTAGGAAAAAGAATCATGAGAGGCTTATTGAATTATGGAGAGAATTGAAGACTATCATGATGAAGATGTTTGTTCCTAATCACTATTATATGGATCTTTGTCAAAATCACAAAGACTTTATCAAAGATCTAAAAGTGTAGAGGATTATCAGAAAGAGATGGAAATTGACATGATTAGAGCGAATGTTGAGGAGGATAGGGAGGCCACCATGGCCCGATTTTTGAATGGTTTGAATAGGAAGATAGCTATTTTGTTGGAACTACAACATTATGTGGAGTTGGATGACATGCTATATAGCTATGAAGGTGGAGAGGTAGTTGAAGAGGAAATGGCTAGCTAGATATCCATCGAGTTCTTCGTGTTCTAACTCTTCTTGGAAATTGACGTAGGATAACAATAGATGTGATGGAGATATTTTAAAGAGTAAAACTAAGCAACCGAAGGGAAGAGAGGAAGTTGCTAGCAAAGCTACACCCAAAGCGGATCCCCAGCCCCCTAGAAATCGGGATATAAAATGCTTTAGATGCTTGGGATCAAGACACGTTGTTTCTCAATGTCCAAATAAAAGGGTGATGATCTTGCAAGACAATGGATAAGTGGTGAGTAATAGTGATGGTGATTATGATAACATGCCAAATTGGAGGATGCTAGTGATTGTGAGAAAGTGAAGCATGCAATAGGAGAACTATTGGTTACAAAGCGAGCACTTAGTGCTCAAATGAAAGTGGATGACTTGAAGCAACAAATAGAGAACATATTTCACACGAGATGTCATGTCAACAACAAAGTATGTAGTATGATTATTGATGGGAGTAATTGTACCAATGTGGCTAGTACTACACTTGTTGAGAAATTGAGATTAATTATGCTTAAACATCATAAGCCTTACAAGTTCAATGGTTGAATGAATGTGGAGAGGTTAAGGTGAATATAAGAGTGTTGGTAAGTTTTTCAATTGGGAGGTATTATGAAAAAATAATGTGTGATGTAGTTCTTATGCATACTGGACATATTTTGTTGATGAGGCCATGACAATATGATAGGAAAGTGATGCATGATGGGTACAAAAATAGGTACAGTTTTACTGAAGAAAGAAAATTTAGTACTCTTACGTTGTTAACATCAGTACAAGTTTATGAAGATCAAATCAAATTAAAAAGTGATGAAGATAAAAGAATGAGAAAAAAAGAGATATATTGATCTTTTACGACAAGAAGGCAAGAGAGAGAAAAGTGAGGTGGCTAATTATAAGAAAAAAAATAGTAGAACCACAAAAGAGTAAAAAAAAAAAAAAAAAAGTCTTCTGAAATGAGAGAAAAGTCAAAAGTGATTTTTTTTTTTTTTGCAAAAGGTAGTGAGTTGAAGATATAAACAGGAACAAGATAGATCCGTCGAAGAAAAATTGATGAGTAAAGGGTATGTGAGGAAAAACATGAGTCCATGTGTCGTGCCATGCTACTTGTACCGAAGAAAGATGGGACTTGGAGGATGTGCGTAGACTATCGGGCAATGAACAACATAGCGATAAAATCTCATCATTCTATGTTTAGGTTAGATGATATGTTAGATGAATTATATGGATCATGCATGTTTAGTAAATAGATCTTAAAAGTAGATATCATCAAACTAGGTTAAGAGAGAGAGAGATGAGTGGAAAACTGCTTTTAAGACTATGATTTATATTAGTGGTTAGTCATACCATTTGGACTTACTAATACACCTAGCACGTTTATGAGGTTAATGAATAATGTCTTGCGTGCATATATAGGTAAATTCACAGTAGCTTACTTCGATGATATCTTGGTATATAATAAGGATTTAAATGAGTATATAAGACATTTAAGATGTGTGCTTGTCATCTTAAGACAAGAACAACATTATGCTAACTTTAAAAAGTGTATATTTTACATGGAAAAAGTTATTTTTCTTGGCTATGTTGTTAGTGCAAAAGGTATTGAAGTAGATGAGGAGAAAATCAAAGCCATCAAAGAGTTGCCAATATCTAAAAATATAAATGTGGTAAGGATTTTTCATAGTTTAGCTAGCTTTTATAGGCGTTTTGTTAAAAAATTTAGCACACTTGCCACACCACTCATGGTGATTGTAAAGAAAAGTATAGGATTTCATTAGGGTGTTGAACAAGAACATGCTTTGAAAACTATTTAAGGATAGGTAGTGTACTGCACCAATTTTATCACTACCTAACTTTAACAATACTTTTGAGATTGAATGTAACGTCTCAGGAATAGGTATTTGAGTTGTTTTAATGCATGAACGAAAGCTAATAGCTTACCTTAGTGAAAAGCTAGTGGAGCATCTCTCAACTATCCTACATATGATAAGGAGTTGAATGCACTCGTTCGAGCTTTGGAGATATGACAGTACTACCTATGGTTAAAGGAGTGATTCACACCGATCACGAGTCATCGAATCATTAATAGGGTCAATGAAAACTAAAAAAGAGGCAAGCAAGACGGATGGAGTTCATCGAGACATTTTCATACGTTATTCGGTACAAACAAAGTAAGGAAAATGTGGTAGCGGATGCATTGTCAAGGATGTATGTCCTTCTAACTTCTTTGGGTGCTAAATCTCTAGGATTTGAATATGTTAAGGACATGTATACTAATGACTCGGACTTTTCTAATATATATGAATCTTGTGATAAAGGTGTAATAGATAGATTCTTTAGCCATGATAGATATTTATTTCGGGAGAATAAGTTATCTACACCTAGGTGTTCAGTGAGAGAATTGTTAGTACGTGAAGCATATAGTGGAGGTTTAATGGGTCACTTTGGGATAAGTAAGCACTAGAGATGTTAAATGAACACTTTTATTGGATTGAGATGAAAGTTGATGTTGATTGGGCTTGTAGTAGTTTCATCACATGTAAAAGGCTAAGTCTAAGGTTTTACTTTAAGGTTTGTATGCGCAATTACTCGCTCCTAGTGAGCATTGTGTTGATGTGTCTATATGCTTTGTGTTGGGTTTATCTAGGACTAAGAAATGAAGAGATTCCATATTTGTGGTGGTACATAGATTTACTAAGATGAATTATTTCATTCTATGTCATAAAACTAATGATGCCACTAATATTGCGGATTTATTCTTTAAAAGGTAGTACGCTTACATGGGGTACCTAGAAGTATTGTATCGGATAGAGATGTTAAATTCTTTAGTCAATAAGATATTATTCTCTACAACTTGTCACCCACAAATGGATGGTCAAAATGAGGTTGTTTATATGACTATGATACAACTATTGCGCACTATAGTCAATAAGAATATGAAGAGTTTGGAGGATTGCTTGCCATTAATAGGATTTGCATATAATAGGGTCATGCATTCTACTACTTCTTATACTCCATTTGAAATTATTTATGGTTTAAATTTACTAACACCTTTGTTTTTAATTCCTTTACCTGTTGATGTGAATGATAGCTTAAATGGGAAGAAGAAAGTTGAATTGGTAAGTTCCCTCCATGAGAAGGTACATTGCCAGATTAAGAAGAAAAATGAGCATTATATTTCTCAAGCAAATAAGGGATAAAAGCGCGTTACATTAGAACCAGGAGATTGTTTTTGGTTACATATGAGAAATGAACGTTTTTCGACTTAAAAGAAGTCAAAGTTTAAACTGAAAGGAGATGAACCATTTGAAAGTCCAAGAATAACTAACCAAGAGGGGGTGAATTGGTTTTTAAAACTTTTTCAAAGAATTAATCTGAATTCAAGCAAATAAAGACTAAATAGATTAATTTAAATAATAAGCACAAATATAAAAGATATAAGTAAAAGGGGTAGAAGATGCAAACAATATAATTGTGGAGGTTCAATCCAAAGCTCTGTTACCAAGCTCTCCTGTACGAGCAAGACCTTTTCACTATGTTGATTGACTTATGGTATAATCCAACCCTTTACAACGCTTTCGGTGACTTACAAATAAGAAGCACCGGTCCTTATACAATGTTGAGATTTATGAGACCTCAACACGATCCATACTATTGAGCTTGATGGAACCTCAATATGACCCACTCAGTGACTTACAATAAGAAACACTAATCTTTATTCAATGTTGATCTTCTAGGGATTTCAACACGGCCCACACTTTATTAAAGTGATTTTACAATGAAATTCCTCTCTTGATAAATAATACAAACAAATTAAGTACTAAGAGATGTTAAGACTTCAATGAATAGTAATGAATGATAGCTCAAGTGTTAGATGAAAAACTTTGATGAATATGATAGTCAAAAATTAGATTCAATCAATCAAAGTGTTTCAACGAGAAGATGAAGAGATAAATACAATGTAGGTTCAAAAATATTCTAAAGAAATATCTTTATTTTAATGGATAGTTGTAATAAATTAAATACTAAGAGAAAAATTAGCAACTTTGATGAATGTGATAATTTTACAAGTTTAGTTCAATCAATCAAAGTTTCAATATGTAGAAGAAGAAGAAGAAGAAGAAGAAGAAGAAGAAGAAGAAGAAGAAGAAGAAGAAGAAGATTTTATGCAATGTAAGTGCAAAAATCTTCTTTGAAAATATATCTTTCTTTCAATGAATAATTTATGATAAATTAAGTACTAAGAGATAAATGAAAAACTTTGATAAGATAAATGATTCAAGAAGTTTGATCCAACAATCAACGTTTTTGCTACGAAAAAATAAATTTTAAATGAATGTAAGTTCAAAGAATATTTCTCAAATGAAAAACTTTGATGAGTAGATTTTCAAAAGTTAATTGATCAAAAATTTTCGAAGCTAAATGATTTGATACTAATAAATGAGATGAGCAATAAATATATTTTTGCTCAAAAGTATCTCATTTGAATGCTCTTAAGTGTTGAAATGAATGGCAAGTGAGTTGATATTTATCGAAGTGAAAAACGCCAAATTTTCTGTCAAACTAGATGATCGGTCCTATCAATCGTCAATTTTCAGATGACCAATATAAGCGTTTATACAAGTTAGAACAATCAAATTTTGGACTGTTGGAGAAGTCCAGTTGACCGCTGTTTGGTTGGTAGACGCGCCGATCGAATGCCACGCCAGTCGATCGACTACCCCGGCGATTTTATTTTTTTTGAGATATGATCTAAGTTCAAGTACACTTTGAAAGATCAATCTTACTTTTGATCAAAAATATTTTATGCAAGTGATATGAAAATAATTCTTAGTGTACAAAATGATTTTTTAGCTATAGTTATTTATTACTAAAGATCAAAGTGTTATATCTTTACATATAATCTTGAAAGCGTAGTCTTCTTGCTTTGAAATTTCTTTCATATTTGGCTCTTAAACTCTTGATCTTGTTTTTCTTCATGAGCCCGATTTGATAGTTTTGATTTTTATCTTTTAATCTCTCGTCTCGAATGATTTGACTTGAATACTTAACTTTCACTTTGATCTTTATTTCGAGTCCGATTTACGATGTGTTGATTCTGGCAATGCTTGATTGATTTTAACACTGAACTATCATCACTCAAAATCAATTGTTAGAAATAATATTAATCTTATTTGTTATGATCAAAACATTAAAGATGAAATCAACCATAGGTCAACACCGTTCCAAGAGCTTGAAAAGATCAATGACAATGCCTATCAGTTGGATCTTCCATGTGAGTATAACATTTCTGCTACTTTCAATGTCTTTGATATTTCCTTATTTGATGTAAGTGGAGATTTGTTGACGGATACTTTTGAAGAGAGAGGGAATGATAAGAACTATGGTACGGGAGCTAGCAAGGATAAGGACCTCGTTGATCGTGGAGGAAGGACCAATGACTAGGTCATGAGCAAAGAAGTTCGAAGATGTCATGGTACCACTTGTTCAAGTTGCGGTGGATGAAACATCAATCACAACAAATAAAATGACAAATTTCATATTAGGCTTGGAAGAGGGAACAAAGAGGATCAACTTGGCTTAAGCAACAGATGAGGGAGCTGAAAGGGAAAGTTATACGATCGTATAGTACATCTAGGCATGTGGCTGCATGCCTCCATACCGAAACTACACTAAAGGCTAAACAAAGGTCTATGCGACCATATGCTCTATACCTATGCGACCGCTTTGTGCAAAACTGAGACTTTTTTTCCAAATTTTGTTTTGACTTCTATTTTAGTTGAGACTTTTTTATGGTATCTTCTTTTTATATCTTTTAGGTGTAATTCCATTTTTAACTAGTTTTACGGATTCTATATAAATAGGATTATTATTTTCATTGTAAAACACACAATTTGAGACATATTATTGCGAGACATGTTGCTTTAAACTCGTTCTTCATTGAATTAATTCTGAACTTAATGAAAATTAAATTCTTGTAGCGTTCAACAATTTAAGTAAGGTTCATAAGTTTTGTGATCACGGGGTTAAGATATTATTCGTGATTGTCTTGATTTTTTGATTCAATAATTTATTGGGTCGAACTTTTCAAATGTGATATTTGGCTTTCTTGGGTTTGATCTAATCTATCGTGGATTTTGTAGCTTCAATTGCTACATAGTTTTACACCAATGTCTTTTTTGACTTCCTCGACTGGGTCAGGCCTGACTCTCTCTTCAGCATGAGCACTAACAATAGCATCTTTGCTTTAGTTTAACGTGTTAGGAGGTCAGAGCATTGTCCCTTCGATACTGCATGAGTGGAACTAGCTGGTACTAAGGATAATCAATCTCTCCCTTACTCACACATATCATCTATAATCTGCAAAATAGCTTGAAACTACAAAATTCGAGATCAAATGCAATGAGCACTTTCTCAATTAATAAGGCTGAATTGTCCCTTCATATTCGACCTAGATTTTGTTTCTAAACATTTTCGCCCAATTTTTCCTTTATGTAATGGATATTAGAGTTTACTGTCAAGTTTAGACTGTTAATTAGAAAATCAATGAAAAAGTTCATACTTGTCAATCACACATAAATCTGAATATTTACTGAAAATTGAATCAATTACAATATTTTTGGACAAATTTCACAATCAAATCAATTTCACAATTAGCTTAAAATTTTCAAGATAAGCATGAAATTTCCATTCAAATGTTTCCTTACAATTAATTCAATTAATTTTCCAGCTTGAAGTGTGAGTCTGTGATAGGATGATTTAGACATAAAATAACTATGAACCATGTCCTAACCAGATTTAACAATTCCAATAACTACATGCTAAAGTGTGTTTCAAACTATCCATCATCTGATAATTTTTTTTAAAATTAAAATATGTGTGCTAGACTAGAGCATCTAGATAAATTTTTTATTTGTTTTGCATGCTCATGTGATGAGTTTTTCGATATTCTTTTCAATTTATAGTCTTTTCAATTCACGGAGTTGATTTTCACACAGTTATATGGATAACTTTTATCATGATTTATGTTCATTATCAAAGACGGTGTCACACGTATATGGCGGTAGCCCTCTCATCCAATGAACTTGTGTGTTTATACAACATCATATTACAATATAAAAAGACAGATATTATCTTTAGGTCTACACTTAAAGACATGTCACCTCAAGATGCCTACCTAGTCAGTAAATGATCAAAACATTATTGTCACAGTGTTTTAATGGTGTACTTATGGGACAATAATTTATCATAAGTTAAAGTGAGTACATCACACTGATTGGAAGTTCCCATTTCGTCTCAATAACTACAAGCCAATCAAAATATCACATCTTGTGATATTTGCAAGAAAACCTCCCAATTTTTCTTTTTATCTTTTTCAATTTTTTTTTTAAATATAAATGCAAAACACTTGAAAACAAAACGAACACACATAATCAAACAAAAAAATTATGTGCATCAGATTGGCTTTTAATGTATCATGCATCTATCAACGACTTTTCTCAAAGTTTTAAATTTGACAATATCTAAAAGCCTAGGTAAGTAAATCAACTAGTTGTGTCCTTACATGTGAACGTGTTCTAGGACAATAATATTTCGTTTAACTAAGTCTCTAATGAAATGATACTGAATATCAATGTGTTTAATCCTAGAATATTGAACAAGATTCTTTGATATATTTGTAGCATAATGTGTCGGAACAACTACTAACAAAATACCAGGATTTAGGTACAACAGATTTATAAGCAACTTAATAGTACAACACTTAAGATCACTTTTACGTATCCAAACTTGCCTTATTCAAGCCTTAGAATTTTGTTTTAAGGTGTCAATTAGCAAGATAACTCTCTTATTTGATATTGTACCTATTTTCCTGATCTTGTGAACTAAAATTGATTTTTCAAGGCAGTTGAACCTAATATCGAGTGACTGTCCTGCTAGTGGTATGTTTGTTTGGCATTTTTACAATAGTTTTAGGCGAGTGACTTTGTAATTTTTTAGATCCTTGCAATTTTTCCGATCCCCTGTTGCTTTAACGAACATTAGTTGAGTGGATTCTTTCTCCTTTCCTTTTCCTTCATACCCCAGGCCTACTTTGTCATTAGAATTTCTTCCATAGCTAAGTAGTTTGCTAAGGCGGGCAGATCTAATTATCAGCTGTTTGACTCTTTCCATGGCATGATCTAATTTAGCTAAAAGTCCCAACAATTGTTTTTCCTTCTCATTTACGATTTTGGACAAAGCTTTTCTTTCGTTTGCTACCACAGTTCTTTCTTCTCCAATGTATTTCATCATTGCCAGAAGGGTAACATTTTTTCTTGTTCAGCTTTCAAATTTCTTTTCAGAGTTTCGCATTCTAAACTTGCATTACTGGTTTCAGTTGAATTTGTATTCAGTAGGTTCTGAACTCTAGGCGACAAATATGACGTATTAGCATCAGATTGAAAGTTGACAATTAGAGAGGTTACTTGGCTGTCGTCAGTTCTGTCCCCCTGGTTAGAGTTTGACTCCCTGTCTTCATCTTCATTCTAAGTTATGTTCATAGTTTTTTTTTTGCCCCGAGACTTTTTTAAGGTGTTTGTGCACTCAACCTCTATGTGCCCGAACCTTAATATTCATGACATTGGACACGATTTTGGTTCTTTTCCATATAGATGAGGTAGGATTTTGCTAGGAATTACTGAAGAACTTCTTTTGGACGGCTTAGTTTTTTAGATTCTTCCTTTCTGATTGTCCTTTAGGAATTATTTAGTGATCATTTGGTCATCATTCTCACTTTAATCATCTTGTTCCTCTATCTCAACTTCTTTGGCTTTAAAAGCTATTATCGATCAGTTTTCCTTCCATCTTTTGTGAAGATGTAGCTCATATGTCATCAAGGATCTTACCAATTCTTCACTTTCATGTTGTCTGTTGAATTTATTCCTTCAATTTGATCAAGGATCCAAGTATTTCCAAGCTTAGTTTATCTCCAATCCACACCACAATCAACAAATCAATCACAAGCCAAAATACTTTCCCCAAACTCTATGGTTGCTCCAATGTGATAGCCCACAAAGGACTAGAAAAAGTGAGAAATTACAGCCAAGAAACAA
>CAIGRO010112206.1:0-11663 GCA_903798355.1 Fraxinus baroniana | reverse complement strand
TTTTTTTTTTTTTTTTTGGTAGTATTATTTTGAAGAGAGGTATGATTTAGTGAAGTTTATCAAGTTGGTACAGCAAGCGGGGCTCTATGTTCATCTCAGAATTGGTCCCTATGCTTGTGCTGAATGGAACTTTGGGTAATTTTAGAAAATGCGAAAGGGATTTTCGATTTATAGAAGAAAAATAATATTTTTTCGGTTTTTTTCCTGAGAATTTTTCGTGTTTCAATTTCAGGGGTTTTCCAGTTTGGTTGAAGTATGTTCCTGGGATTAGTTTCAGAACAGATAATGTACCTTTTAAGGTTAGTTGAGTAATGTATTGACATTTGAGTTTCCATTTTAGTCGAATTCTTTTCTATATATTTTATTCCATTGATTTCTAATTATGTGCTTCGAAATTCTGGTCTGAATTTATTTTTATTTTTTTTGACAAAAGGCTGCAATGCAAAAATTCACAACCAAAATTGTGAATATGATGAAAGCAGAAAAGTTGTATGAATCTCAGGGTGGTCCAATTATTCTGTCTCAGGTAATCCTTGTGTTCCATTTCATTCTATGTTCCCATGTTCCAAATTCCAATTTTAAGCCCATGCCTCGATAATATTTACAAGATATTCGATACATGTAAAGCAAATAGAACACAAATTTGTTTATGTGACAGATTGAGAACGAGTATGGACCTATGGAATACGAACTAGGTTCACCAAGTAGAGCTTACACAGAATGGGCGGCCAAAATGGCTGTCGATCTTGGCACTGGTGTCCCATGGGTCATGTGCAAGCAAGATGATGCCCCAGATCCCATTGTGAGTACCATCACTTATATCAACATCATTTTTTGCCATTTGTCTCTTTCTTTGTATTCTCCATTTTAATGGTTATGGTGTTGTGTTCCCTCATCATTAGTGGGCGTCCTTTGTAACAGTGTCTTGTCCTCTTATATGCTCATTAATAATATTTGAATTCTGGTTACCTCTGCACCTGGCTTTGCTTCTTTGCTTTCTCACGCCAATCGGTTTTACTATGTCTACTATTATATAATCAGAGGCCTTTGAATCTTATGACTGGAAGGCCATGTTTCCATGTCTTTCAACTTTCAGTTGCAATTTATCATGTTCTTTAAATAATATTTTTTAATTAGATCCTGTAAAAGTGAAAAAATAATGTAACTACATGAAGCTGAAATCTAAAATATTCTTATAGTTTTGCGATCTTATACTTGCAAAGATAAATCTGAGTATCCTACTTAACGTGTGTTTTCATTGTCTAGATCAATACCTGTAATGGTTTCTATTGCGACTACTTCTCTCCCAATAAGGCTTATAAACCAAAGATGTGGACTGAAGCCTGGACTGGCTGGTAACTTTTGACCTGGTCTTACAACTGGCAATTTGATGGACGTTTTGCATCTTTACTTTCTTTTTAGGATCAGAATATTCTCAGGAAAGATTTTTTTATAATATTAGCTATTATCCTTATACAACATCTATTGTAGGTTTACTGAATATGGAGGTCCAGTTCCCTACCGTCCAGCTGAAGATATGGCATTTTCTGTTGCAAAATTCATCCAGACGGGGGGTTCTTTCATTAACTATTATATGGTAAACTGACTGTTCAATGAATTTATTACCGAGATAAATTGGTAGTAGATTTGCTGAATGTCTTTTTCTTTCCTTTTGATCAGTTTCATGGAGGAACAAACTTTGGCAGGACTGCTGGTGGTCCATTTATTGCAACTAGTTATGACTACGATGCACCTCTTGATGAGTATGGTATGCACACGGAATAAGGCTCCTAAGATTGTTCAACATAACATGCATGATGCCGCCTGTGTATTGTGAATAAAATATTTTGCCACGTCTTTCCAGGGGGCTACTTCTGTTGTTTGACAAAAGAAGGCAACTTTTTATTGTTAATGTTGTTGACTAAAAATGACGAAGCACCTTTAGATCAACTTAGAGAAACTTTAACAAAATAGTTATATAATATTTGATAGAATTTGATATGATGAAAATGAAATCTGCTAGGCTTTTAGTGTAATTAATATTGAGAAATTTCTTGACAATTCGGCCTAGTTCGTTCTGCTTTTACCCTCTTATATAAGCTACCAACTTGCCGTCTTACTCGTGTCAAGCTACAGTCTCCAACTTAGGCATCTGTGCCACTGTATTATTTGGATAGTTCGGTAATGACAGAGATGTCATGACGATTAGGTTATAGGGCTGTGCCTTAGGCTGAAACAACTTACTTTTAATTGGTCGACGGGGACTATGCTGCTTTCCAGGGAAACACTTTTAGAGTCGTGTCATGGTATTTCCAGATGACGCCTCCCATGGTCCAACTTGAGGGGTGGGCCCTGGGCCGTCTTCCCGTACTGTTCTGTTTTCTTTGGATAAAAAGTCCTCTTTGATTAATTTAAGGAGGATCCACAAATGGTCCAACGTGGATTGTCATATCAGACGCAAGCAAATTTTATTTTACCAAGTCCCTGTCATCACCTTAATATTACTGGATTTGTGGATTGTGATGGTCACAAATAATGACAAATTGATTGTAGAGAATTGACGTCGCATCCGATAGCTATATGAAAACTCAGGCGGAAGTCTTGTTGAAAAATTTGAGGCAAAAGGTGGTTAATATACATACAAGCACCTCATGTAGCTAAACTACGTACCACAAGCAGGTCCTTGTTTTCACAAGACAACTGATCTCATGCTATAATATGAACGTCCTTAAAAAGCCCACTGACACTGATCATTTCCTATTGCTTGACTGATGCACAGGTTTTGTCTGGTTAAAATTTTTTTCTAAAGAATTGTGTGCTCATGAGCCTAGTTATCATTTTCTTTCTGATATCCAGGATTGTTAAGGCAACCCAAATGGGGTCATCTGAAAGATCTTCATAGAGCAATAAAACTGTGTGAGCCGGCTTTATTGTCTGCTCGTGCCGTTGTTACACCACTTGGAAACTATCAAGAGGTTGGATACAGTTATTTGTCTCAAATTTATCGCCCTTGTCAAAGATGAAATTGTTTTAAACTATACCTCTGTTTTGTTGCTTAGGCTCATGTTTTCAAATCAAAGTCCAGTTGTGCTGCTTTTCTTGCAAACTACAATCAGCATTCATTTGCAAAGGTGTCATTTGGGAATATGCATTACAATTTACCTCCATGGTCCATCAGCATCCTTCCTGATTGCAAAAACACAGTTTATAACACAGCAAGGGTGAGAAAAGCCTGCTTCATTAAATCGCCTATTTTAGTTTTTTGTACTGAAAAGTTGTCTCAAGGTCCTTCAAGAAGCACAAGTAATTTTAATTATTATGTGATAAACAAAAAATGAATCAATATGAGTTTTCTCATGAAGGTTGGAGCGCAAAGTGCACAAATGAAGATGACCCCCGTTGGTTCAGAATTTTCTTGGCAGTCGTACAATGAAGAGACAGCACCATCATATGATGACAATTCATTTACTACGGTTGGACTATTAGAGCAGATTAATATTACCAGAGATCGGACGGATTATTTGTGGTATACAACAGAGTAAGTGCTCGTGTAACTTCAAGTAACCTTGCATGCATGAAAAAATAAATCATTCCTTGAAATAAAATTATAACTTTCTCATCATCTTCTTCCTTCTTTGTTTATTTATTCAGTGTGAAGATCGACGATAGTGAAGAATTCTTAAGAGGCGGGGAGTTGCCTGTTCTTACAGTATTATCTGCAGGCCATGCTCTGCATGTTTTCGTTGATGGTCAATTATCAGGTTAGTGTTTATTTACATCCCCAACAATTTTGGTTCTCATTAGATGCAGTTACTGGTCACTAAATCGATGTACTTTATTTGATCAATGTTATAAAGTTCTGATCTCCGTAATCTTTCTAAACATCTGCCTGAAGAAATTAGTGTAATCGCTTCCGAAATCACCACGGAAGTATATTTTTCTCTTCTCTTGGAGGATCAATTTTGGGGATTTTATTCATGTTTTATTTACCAAGTATAATAGGATCAGGGTTATTAATAGTGTAACAATGTGTAAAATAATATAAATGTCTTCCTGACAAAATCAAAGCTACTTTAGGTGCTTGTTGTAATATAGACATTAATAATTAGTTGTTTGATCGCTGCTAAACATTTCGTTATTGTATTCATCATTTTTATTTTTATTTTTATTGCAGGAACTCGTTATGGAAGTCTAGAAAATCCCAAATTAACTTTTAGTCAAGGTGTAAATCTGAGAGCCGGAGTCAACAAAATTTCTCTGCTGAGTATTGCTGTTGGTCTCCCGGTTTGTTCTCTCCCTCCCTCTCTCTCTCTCACACACACACACACACATTGGCACTCGGGGCACACATGGGCATCCATGCATGCACATTATGTTTTTTCTAGAATACAGATTAGTTCAAGGAAATCCCAGTTTGATACTGTTAGACATTGAGTGGATGATAACACACTTGTACATGCTTCTTCGTTCGCATGAGCTCAGAATGTTGGTCCTCATTTCGAAACTTGGAATGCTGGTGTTCTTGGTCCAGTTTCACTTAGTGAGCTTAATGAGGGGAAACGTGACTTAACATGGCAAAAATGGTCTTACAAGGTAAGTAAGTTTCAGCAAAATAACATTCTCATTGCTAACATTCCTAGTCTCTAAATTTACCACTATGTTCTGGACAGGTTGGTCTAAAAGGAGAAGCTCTGGGTCTTCATTCGCTCAGTAGAAGCTTTTCTGTTGAATGGGTTGAAGGCTCCTATGTTGCTAAAAAGCAGCCCTTAACATGGTACAAGGTGAGTGAGTTCTGCTCAATCAGAGGATCCAGTCTTTTGCAGTGACTGAATCATTAATATTCATTTCTTTTTTAGCATAATGAAATTTTTGATTGATCGCATTTTTACTGAAGCTACCTAGCCAATTCTCTTCTGATTTCTTCTTTCATTTTTCCAGTCGACTTTCAATGCTCCAGATGGGGATGAGCCTTTGGCTTTAGACATGAATACCATGAGTAAAGGCCAGGTGTGGATAAATGGTCAAAGCATTGGACGTTATTGGAATCAGTACAAAGCATCTGGCAGCTGTGATGCCTGTAATTATTCCGGTTGGTTCAATGAAAAAAAATGCCTAAGCAATTGTGGGGAGGCTTCTCAGAGATGGTAAGAAAATCTACTTTCTTCCACCCCATTGTCTCTTAGATAAAACAAATTCGACTAAATGAGGAATGATTTTTTCTAGGTATCACGTTCCTCGGTCCTGGCTCTATCCAACAGGAAATTTGTTGGTCGTGTTTGAAGAGTGGGGAGGAAATCCCTATGGGGTCTCTTTGGTTAAAAGAGAATTAGCAAGCGTATGTGCTGATATATTTGAATGGCAGCCAATGTTAGTGAATTGGCAGATGCAAGCATCCGGGAAAGTCAACAAACCATTGAGGCCGAAAGTTCACCTCTCGTGTGATCCCGGTCAGAAGATCTCTTCTATCAAATTTGCTAGCTTTGGAACACCCGAGGGGGTCTGTGGAAACTTCGAAGAGGGAAGTTGTCATGCATTTCATTCCTATGATGTTTTCGAGCGGGTACGTACTGATCATACATGTAATTACTCATCCCTGCATTAAAACAGTGTTGTAAGAACTGGCCTGGCTTGGTTCAACTGGAAAGACCAGAAACTAACATGAAAATCAATCTGGTTATGTCTTAAAACCACATATTAAAACTCGGATGAAAACCGAACCAGCTACGGGTTGACCGGGTTATCGGGTTGCATTTTTTGAATATTACTTCTTTGCATCTGACATATGGATTGACTTTTACACTGCTGCTTGTTTTAATGTTGCAGTATTGTGTTGGCCAACAATCTTGCGCCGTACCTGTAACACCCGAGATCTTTGGAGGAGATCCATGTCCAAACATTATGAAGAAAGTTTCCGTAGAGGCCATTTGCACTTAATCTATTGCCAAGCCTAGGCTTAAAGGGGTCGACCTCTTTTCTTTTTCCTCTTGACACGAGTTGTCGGCTCTCTTTGTGAGGTAGCAGTAGACTTCCGAATTCATCTCAACCATTTATTCGGCTTTGCTGGGGGTGAAGTTGCACATATATGCAACACACCATCTGGTTCAAAGCCCATATAAATTTTCAAGATGATTGCAGAGGAGATAATGTATAAAAATAGTTATTATTGTACTATTTTTGGGCTGAAATTGTAATAATATTAAAGTTTGGGGGGTCAAAGGAGGGATTAGAATGCACATTGAGACTATATACAAATTAGTCCATGTGCAAATTTCTCTAATCAGAAACATGCAAGCTTTTGGCATGCAGCAACATTTGTATTTTACATGTGCAAGAAAGCTACAACTTCTTTTGCTTTTTCCTTGTGCAATTGTGCTAATTATAAGTGATCAAATGTTCTCTATAACTTGTTTTGTATCACTTTTTATATTTTTATTTTTAATAATAATTGATGGTCTTGCATCACTTTGTACTCCACCAAACTAATTTTGACTAACGTGATCATAGATTGATAATGTACTTGAACAAGATTTTAACTTCCTTTCAGTTGACTAAACTAAGAGAAAAGAAATCATTGTAACTTGAGCATACTCGTAACCTTTTCAAATGTGGAGTTCAAACTTGAGTTATAATCAACTGAACCCCGCACAAATTTTAAGGTAATTTCCAATCTAAACTTTTACTCGAACTAAAATTTAGTCTAATTTAATTGTCTAGTTTTGTTGATTTGGTTTAGTTGAAAGTCAGAAATTAAATTAAAGTCACAAAATGTTCGTTTAAGTTCCAGCAGAGCTCAAAAATCTAATTAATAATCTCACAATTCTTCCAAGTACTAAAATGATATTCAAGCTTGTATAAGCCCCGTAAAATGCAAAATAGTTTGATTAGTTTTTGCAAACTAGTCCAAGATTTTTAGAAAATCTCGCAAATACCAGAAGTGGAAAGTCGAAATGACGTCGCAAATTTCTAGGTTGTATTTATGAGAATTTGGTCCATGCTTCTTTATAGTTGGTAATAAGATAAAGTGCAATAGGACTACATTATATTTAAATTTTATTGAATCTTGTTACATAACTTATCCTGTTCAGTTATTAGGTATCCCCTACACTATATGGACATAGCAATAAATGAGATAAAATTGCAAAATAATATTTTTAGAATCGATTTTCGATGTATTTTGAGTAAGATTTGTTTCATATCCACGTGAAATGGTGAGATACAAGTCAAAATAAGAACACTGTGTTAGCCAAAATATTAGTGAATGAATACCGGATTAACAAATACCGGATGGACACATACCGACTGTGCAACTAATTAACCGTATGGATGCATACTGACTGAACAAATACCGGTAGAACAACTAACTAACCGAATGTTAACCAAAATATTAAAAATTAAATAATTTATTAATTACAATAAAAAAAAATATAACAAGTAATCTAAATTGCAGGAAATAAAAAAAAAATCGAATTAACTTTGAAACTGAGACGTGAACACAGTTTCCTTAAAACAGATTCGTCCAATCACCATAGGTGCGTGAGGTTTAGTTCGAGCGTCTGTTTTCGATGATACAAAGGAAAATTAGTAGAGTTTGAGCACTGCAGATACTATTCCGACGAACTGACTTAATATATGAATAGTATCACCACCAAGATTTTGACAGAAAGTGAAAAATAAGGATGCAGACAAGAGATAATTTTTTTTTTTTTTTTTCATGCAGAGGAGAAATTTTTTTCGTGTGTTTGAGAGGAATGAAGATTACTAAATAAATAGGTTGTAGTGGAGAATTAACAGCCAATGAATTATGTCATTGACCACCATTAATCTAGCTGTTAATCTTTCTATTAATACAGACATAATCACATGAGTTTATGGAATTCAAAGATTATGAAAGATTTTTTTTTTTTCTTTTTTGGAAAAATAATAAAATAAAAGGCAAAACGTGGACCTTTTTAAGGCCCAATCTTTGGTCCATTCAGTCCAACATTCATGTATGCAAGTTGCGTTTGCACACAAGTTCAAGGTTCGAAACTTATTTCGATCGGTGATTTGCTTCCCCTGCGCGTGTACGTGGAGAGAACATGTATGTTACACATGATTACACCCTTCTAAACTATAATCATATTTAAAGTGGTCATTATCTTTATCTATTTTCTTATGTGGGATAACTTTAAACTAGTTTCCATCCAACACAAAATATCTTCCAATTCATCACTTTGAACTCCAATTTTTCATTCACCCGAACATCATTTTTGACAAGTAAATATAAGATTTCGATATTCTCATAGAGAAGAACACAAATTAATTATAACTTTTCAAAATAAACAAACGTCCCACTCAAAATTTATGCCAAAGAGAGCCCTTCAATTTATTTATTTATTCCAACACAATGAGCTCATATCTAGAGTAATTTATTTATTTTTTTGGTACCCAGGTATCCCAACTTGGTCAGACTAATTTCTTGGACCACCAGTCATCGGCCCCTCAGTAATTGACGGAGGTAAACCACGGGTTATGTCCAAGTTGACCAGGGTTCGAGCACCCCTTATACTCCTGACCCCAAGGAAGCCTTCCTCCATGGTTATTACATCACCAAATTGCTCCAACCAATATTGATTATCATATCACTCAACTGCTCCAACCAGGAATCGAACTCCCCACGCTGAGATTGCAAGCCCAACAATGTCCTTCCTTTGTCATCTGGATGTGCCCCGGGGGGCCATAACTAGAGTAATTTTATTCTTATTTAAGGTTGATTTGATATTATCGATATACTTTATTGGTGTAATAAAAAACTATATACATTAAACTATTAATTCAAATCATCAATATTAAGGAACTTTTGATTCTCAATATTGTGGTGTGAAGATTGAAGACGAAGAGGGTTTCAACTATGGTGCAAGCATATTGACTTTGATGGATTAAATGATAATAGGATTATAAAAGGGTAATTGGCGCAAAATGTCCCTACCTTTGAAGGTTTTTGTGGAAAACGTTTTTACCTTTCGTTTTTTAACACGAAACGTTCCTACCTTTCCCATTCTTTGCGATGAACGTTATTTTCACCAACTTTTAACATAAAATGATCAATATATCCTCCTATATAAATAAAACAAAAAAGAAAAGAAAAGAAAAATAAAGAATAAATTGTAATCTGCTCCTAAACTTTTTTAAAAATGCAACTTAGTCCAAAACTTATGAAAATATTAAAAATAACAAAAACACTCTCTCTTCTCCTCCATCTCCCTCCATCGTCTGATGACCACATCTACTCTTCTCCACCACCACAACTTTCGGACATTGGTACCAATACAATCTCCTCAATACCCTCTACAATTCCATCCCAAGAATTTCTCGTGCCATCCAATAATTCGGTAAAAATCAGCTACTCGAAAAATGGACAAATTGCTGAAAGTCGCACCTCCGGCTAGCAACAGGATCGCAGACCACCACCATCTGGTTGCCCAACCTAGACGACCTCAGCCATGTGTGCAATTCATCCAAAACACTTATCCAATAGGTTCAATTTGAAACTCAAAATAACGCAATCGCAACTATCGCGCCACGTACTGAACTTGGCTGATTCCGACGTCGTCCCTTTGACCCATGGTAGCGGACCACTCCATTCAGCACCCTCTCATCATGGCGAAGCTATTCCACCCATAGGTCTTCCACAATTTTGCTTGGATTCGTTAGAACTTCATGTCAAAATTCAATTACAATTTTTGGAACATAGTATTTTTCCCACGAATTGAACGGTTTCAGGTCGAAATTGACCTAGCCCATTGTTAGGCTAGGTGCGTCTGGTGAAGAAGGACCTAGCCCAGGTGGTCCGTGACCATGGGTGTTTCGAACGACGCCAAAATTTAAGAAGTTTACAGGCTATGTCGCGACTGGCAAAGAATCTAGCATGAAACTAATTTTTTTTTTTATGTTTGTTGTAAATTGTTGGCATGGGTGTGGTCGTCTAGTGATAGGCAATTGATAGGAGGTGAGTTCCGATCA
Source organism: Fraxinus baroniana (assembly GCA_903798355.1). Taxonomy (NCBI): domain Eukaryota; kingdom Viridiplantae; phylum Streptophyta; class Magnoliopsida; order Lamiales; family Oleaceae; genus Fraxinus; species Fraxinus baroniana. The sequence continues at coordinate 1,661 of CAIGRO010112206.1, read as the reverse complement.
TGGAGGTGTCCGGAATGTAAGTTCCGATGATTTTTAGATGTGAGAACAGTGAACTTTCAGCATTAATTCTGACTACTACAGTTGATGAAATTGGGAGTGGTTGTGTGGTAATTTAAGGGGAAGGGCTGTTGACTGATGTCAACGTTTGGCGGCTTGGGTGGCCGGAACTGCTGGAATTTGGATGCATTTGGGTTGAGAAAAAAAAAGGCAAAAAATCTTCACTTTTTTGGATTAATTTGCATTTTTTAAAAAGTTTTGGAACAGACTGCAATTTATTCTTTTCTTTTCTTTTTTGTTTTTCTTTATATAGGAGGGTATAATGATCATTTTATGCTAAAAATTGGTAAAAAGGACGTTCAGCGCAAAGAATGTGAAAGTATGAACGTTCTGTGCCAAAAAAAACGGAAGGTAGATACGTTTTCCACAAAAACATTCAAAGGTAAGGACATTTTGCGCTAATTACTCATTATAAAATTATGGTAATTAGTGACGTATTTGTATTTGATAACGGACAAATTGACCAAAGTACACATTGTTTTACTAAAGTTTTAATATTTATATTTTATTTTGGAGGTTAATATTGTCATTTATTATTCTAAATAAGAAATTTATTTTTAATTTTTAAACGGTCCATTAAAATTCCAAAACTTAAACCAAACCATTTTAGTTTGAAACCTTTCCATTGATGGATTCACGTGGCACTAAAATCAATGATTTCAAAAAGATGATTTCAGTTGCATTTCTCGATTTGACGATATTTGCTTACAAATCTATTATTATCAAATATTTTTCTTAGACAATGGATTCAATATAACTATCTTAAAATTTAAACAAATAAAATGATATTTATTATATCAAAAATAAAATAAAATCACAATCTATACAATTGAAAATGAGTTAAATTAATAAACTCGAGGTTGAAAATGATATTTTAATTATAAAGCATAACATTTATGCATGAATAGACATGGCAACGGGGCGGGGCACCCTCGTCCCACTCCGCCCCGCCACGCCACTCTCCCACCCCGCCTCGCGCCCCGCCCCATATTAGACGGGGCGGGGCGGGTTCGGGGCGCGAACTTGCCCCATTTAATTTTTTTAATTTATTTTTTTNTGCATGAATAGACATGGCAACGGGGCGGGGCACCCTCGTCCCACTCCGCCCCGCCACGCCACTCTCCCACCCCGCCTCGCGCCCCGCCCCATATTAGACGGGGCGGGGCGGGTTCGGGGCGCGAACTTGCCCCATTTAATTTTTTTAATTTATTTTTTTACAAAAATTTCTTGTTAATTAATTTTTTTTATTCTTCACGAGGCGGGTTCGGGGCATCCTCTCCCCGCCCCGCCCCGCCCCGCCCCTCCAACCCGTCGGGGCGGGGCAGCGCCTGGATGGGGCGGTGTGGGTTTTTTTGCCATCCCTATGCATGAACCCGGCTCTGTTGGAAAGGAAAAAGGCCAAGAGTCAATGGGTTCAACCGGAGGTCAAAAATAATTGTACGTGGGTGTGTAGACACCTAAAAGGTTACAAGCTTAAGTTAGTTTCCACGACTGATGGGTCGACCAGGTTTGATCCCAGTTTTTTAAGATACGGTCTATAAGCTATAATCAAACCAGTTTCAGACTTGTTTCTAGTATTCCTAGGGTTGGACAAAAGTCCCGAA
>CAIGRO010112183.1:0-18058 GCA_903798355.1 Fraxinus baroniana | reverse complement strand
AACCAGCGGTTTAAAACCGGACCAAACCGTTAGGTTTAAGTTTGATTTTTTTTCAAACCGTTCAAAATGGTTTGGTTTAGGTTTGGGTTTTTCTCAAACCGGTTTAAACGGTTTGGTTTGAAAATTTGTCAAAAATTGGTAAAACCGGACCGCTTACACCCCTATGGGAGAATGGACATGAACTCTCTCTTCTGGAGGGATGTGCAAAACGAAGACCCTATCAGCTATGACGCCTTACTGAAAATGATAAGGCAAGAGATCCTCAATGAAGAATTGAGAGATCACAGAAATAGGACAAACCAAGGGCTTCCACCTTATCAGAGGCAAAGAGGAGGAGGCCCAGCTTCACACTCGATAGACCACCAGGTCGGACAATCGACCTCACTCAACCCAGGACAAGCATTGGCCACCACAACATTAAGTGCAGTGCCCACTTTGGCCTATGAGGAAGTGAGTCCTAGTACTGAGATGTACCAAGGAATACCCCTCAATAATTCTCCCAAACAGGGAGGGACGAGGCATTGAGCTTAGAAATAGGGACGAAGAACCCCTCAACTATACATACCACTCCTATAGCTATAGCACTACTAGGTGCAGGGACATTGCAATGCACCCCCAGAACAACAATCAATGGAGAAATAGGCGCCTCCGAAAAGACGCGTCTCCGAGGTAAAACCAAATGCATAAAGGTAGTGAGCCGAGGTGCCCCAATAGAGATAACGTCCCTCAAATGAGGGATAATGATAGAGAGAGACCCAAAGGCAGACAAAGGCAAAGAAGAAGCCCCCAGCTAATGCTAACCGCGAACCCATCAAAGAGATTGATACAATTTTTGGAGGCCCATATGTCGGAGGAGAATCTAGAAACTCCTAAAGAAATTATGCAAGGGAAGCAAGGGACCTTCCCATGGCAAGCTTCATTTTAAACAACCATCTCTCTACCGAGAGAAGGGCTCAACCTATCACCTTCTCTCAAGACTATTTCGTTGGTGTACACTATCCATATTACGACACATTAGTAGTGAGGGCCATTGTAGCTCGCAATGGTCTAAAAAAATGCTAGTGGATAATAGAAACTCTGTCAACATCATAATCGGAACCACATTTGACAAAATGAAAGTTGATCATAAGCTGACCCACACAACATCTCCCTTGTATGGCTTCACTGGAGACATCATCATCCCAAGGGAGAAAATTACTCTAGCAATAGAGATAGGAACAACACTGTTAACTACTCATCATTTATGGAATTTCTGGTGGTGGACAACCATTCTACCTACCACAGAGTGCTTGGAAGACCGACGTTGAAAGACTTATTTGTCGTTACATCCATTCACCATTTGTGCATGAAATTCCCAACGCAAAATGGACTCTCCACGGTCACAGGCGATTGAAGGAGTGCAATGGAATGTTATTCATATTCCATTAGGAAAGTAGAGCCTCGAAGTGTCAACGTAATCCTGACAGACGTTGACGTGGATGACGACCCTGAATAAAGGCAAACCCCCAAACAAAAAAGAGATGTTGAAATGACGAACGCTTTGAAAAAAAACGATCTTCGAAGTCATAAACACCTATGAACAAGAGACTGTCCTAAAAACTCAAACATCCCAAGAATAAGGATAATTGTTGGAGAAGTAGCTAATTGGAGGAACTAGATCCTCGCATCATTGATTGAGAACCTCAAACAGCCCCAATGGGGAGTTAGAGAGTTTCCAAGTGGATATCTAGGATTCCTCCAAATGTTTGCAGGTTGGAAAAGATCTGCCACTAGGATCCAAAGAAAAGTTGAAAAGCTTCTTGTACAAAAACTTGGATGTCTTCTCCTAGAAACATGAAGACGTGATCAACATTGATCCAAAAGTCAGTTGCCACCACTTGAAGATCGATCCTAAGGCTATAGCTCACAAACAAAAAAGAAGAGCCCTCAATTTAGAGAGATGTAAAGTGTTAAGGGACGAAGTAAAGAAACTGATCAACAATCGATTTATTCAAGAATCAATGTATCCAAAGTGAGTTTCTAACCCCGTCATGGTAAAAAAGCACAATGGCAAGTGGAGAGAGTGTGTGGATTTCTCAAACATAAATCAAGCTTGCCCCAAGGACAGTTTTTCACTTCCTCGGATAGATCAATTGGTGAACTCAATAGCAGGACATAAACTTCTTAGCTTTATGGATGCACATTCCAAATACAATTTGATCCCATCGCTCCCATCAGATGAAGAGCATACGTCATTCATAACAAACAAAGGTCTCTATAGCTATAAGGTCATGCCCTTTGGGTTGAAAAATGTAGGAGTTACGTATCAAAGACTTGTCAACAAAATGTTTACTGGCCTCATTGGAAATACAATGGATGTATATGTAGATGACATGCTGGTGAAAAGCTTGAAGGCTGAGGACCACGTCAAGCACCTCAGTGAAACTTTTCAAGTATTGAGGAGATACATGATGAGGCTCAACCCCTTAAAATGTGCCTTTGTTGCCTTTGGAAAACTTTTGTGCTACATGGTCAACCAAAGAGGGATTGAAGCTAACTTGAAAAAGATTAAAGCGTTAATCGAAATGAGGTTGCATTAGAAACCTAAAGAGGTACAGAGCCTCATTAGGTGTGTAGCCACATTAAATTGCTTCGTCTCGAAGGCGAATGATAAATGCTTACCCTTCTTCAAAGTCCTAAAGGGGGGAATAAGTTTTATTGGACCGATGAATGCGGGGTAGGCCTACAAGAGCTGAAGAAACACTTGGGGCAATCTCTCTTACTCTTCAAACCTAAGGCTGGTGAACCACTGCAGCTATACCTAGCAGTAACCTCCAATGCTATTAGTTCAGTTCTCTTAAAGGATGAGCGTGGTCACCAGCTACCAATGTATTACATAAGCAAGACATTTTTTGCAACAGAAACTCACTATCTAAACATGGAGAAGCTAGCATTCTCTTTGGTAACCACTTCTCGAAAATTGAGGCCATATTTCTAGGCCCACACTATACACGTGCTGACCAATTTTTCCCTCGAGCAAGCGCTGCAGAAGCCCGATGCTTCAAAAAGGTTGTTGAAATAGGCTGTGGAGCTTAGCCAGTTTGACATTGTTTCAAACCAAAGGTTGCGGTCAAAGGACAAGCCTTTGTAGATTTTGTGGCAAAGTTTACCCCTATTCTAGAAATGGAAGAGGAGATGGAACTCATCGAACCTCCCACTTGGAACCTTTTTTGTTGATGGCTCCTCGGAGACATTAGATCCAGAGCTGGAGTGGTCCTGGTTAGCTCGAAAGGAGACAAGCTTAATTGTACCATGAGATTCGATTTTAAGGCCACAAAAAATGCAACAGAATACGAGGCCCTTCTAGTTAGCCTTAGATTGGCCAGAGAAATGTAATCAAAGAGACTGGTGATCAGTAGCGACTCCTAACTAGTAGTTAGCCAGGTTTATGGCAACTTCTCGACCGAAGATAAGTCCATGGCTGCCTATCTAGAATTGGTTATGAAGCTTATTCCAAATTTTGAAAAGTTCGAGTTAGTGTAAATCCCACGCTCAGGGAATGCTAACGTCGACGTTCTTTCAAAATTGTCCAACAGTAAAAATTTTGAACTGCTCACTATGGTGCCCATCAAACACCTCCCTAGACCTTCTACCACTATAGGCGAAGGGGTAATGTGGGTCGAGAACACCCTACTATGGATAAAGTAAATAATAGCATTCATCAAAGACCAGTTATTACCCTCTTAAAAAAAGGAGGCATAGAAGCTCAGAAGGCTAGTTTAATTTATTTTTCAGGACGATGTGCTATACAAATGAGGCTTCTCCTTGCCTATACTCAAGTGCATAGGGGGGAGTAGGCCACCTATGTGTTCCAAGAGATCCATGAGGGGGTATGAAGCAACCACTCCGGAGGGTGGTCCTTGGCACAAAAGGTGTTAAGATAGGGATACTACTGACCCACCTTAAAAAATGATGCGCTGTAGTTTGTAAAGAGTTGCGAGTATCACCGCTTCTTGACCATTCAAAGGAAACCTTCTCAGGAACTAAGCGTTGTTTCTAGCGTATGGCCATTTGCCAAATGGGAGGTTGATCTTATAGGCCCCATACCCAAAAGGTGGGGCAATTTCAACTTTACGATTGTCACCATTGATTACTTCACCAAATGGGTGAAAGTCGAACCCCTTCCAAGATCACTGAACCAAATACTTCCAAATTCCTATGGAAAAATATCATTACAGGTTCGGAATTCCCAATCTATTGTCTCGGATAATGGGCGACAATTTGATAACAAAAAGATTAGAAATTTATGTGAGGAACTAGGTATCAAGAAGCATTTCTCCTCCCCACATCACCCTTAGGCTAATGGACATGTGGAAGCTGTTAATAAGACTATCAAATATACGCTAAAGAAGAAGTTAGATACTTCTAAAGGGGCTTGGGTTGAGAAACTATCTCAGGTCCTATGGGCAATCTGAACTACAAGCTGAATGGCTACAGGAAAAACTCTTTTCTCCATGGCTTATGGAGTTGAGGCTATGAGTCCAGTTGAAGTAGGTCTCTTATCTCCTTGTCGTATTCATTTTAACGAAATGTCTAATGACAAGTTGAGAAGATGTGAACTAGACTTTCTTGAAGGAAGGAGGGACACCTCTCAAGAAAAGTTGGCTATTTACCTACGAAAAATGACTAAGTACTACACTTCTGTTAAGAAGAAGTCATTTTACTTGAACGAATTGGTTTTTCGGAGAGTATTCTTGTCTTCTAAAGAACACGGTATAGAAACCCTTGGTCCCAATTGGAAAGGCCTCTACCGCATCAAAGAGGAGGTTCGGCTTAGGACCTACATAATTGAAAATATGGATGGAAAGGCACAACCTCATCTTTCGAACGTGGAGCATTTGTGGAAATATTACCAGTAAAAATGTAAATATGCAATTTGTAGAGTTCTTGATTCAATGAAGTTATACTTCATGCTAAATTAAATCGCTTCCTAAAGTTTCATTAAGTCAAGTTTCTAAAAAATATAAGGTACCTCTGCATAGACTAGTCGTCCCTATTCAGAGAAGTGTGGGCACTTCTAGGAAAAGTTAGACCTTAAGATGGGCCACCTCTGTACTTATGAAATGTGGCAAATGCCTTTAACAACAAAAGTTGTTAAGGAAGCTTCAGCATAGGTGAACCATTCAACACCATGCTTCGGAAAACAATGAAAGGGAAAACGAACTACCAACACTTGTGCAAATTGCAAATAAATGTCTTAAACAAAAAATTCTAAAGTCCTATAGAGCATGAGTTCATGAAGGTTATGCATACGTTCAGATATTTCAAAAAGGTAAATAACCTTCTAACACTTGTGCAAAATTATTAGTCCGAAAGTACAATTGAATAGAATTAGTTTGAGTTATATTGAAGACATTGCAATGAACGAATTACGAAAAAATAAATAACACACAAACATATGAGCAAAAAGAACTTTTTATTAAATCAGTAAATATTTACAATTGCTGGTCGAGGCCGTTTACATAGAAAATGTTAAAAAAAAAAAGCCTATCAGCACACAGGTGGGGGAGGGAGAGCTACAAAGAGTACTATTGCATTAAGATTAACGACTTCGAAAGTTTCCTCAGTAGCATCATCTTCAATCTCGATCACGTGGCTACCTTCTGCCAGAGTTTGAGGCTCTCGCTCTCCGTCTTCTAGGAACTTTGACCTCAACTTAAAAGTGTTGAAAGTTTGGGAGTTGACTTCAATCCACTCCAGCATCTCGGTATAGGTGTACCTCCGCTAGTACTTAGCAAAACTTTGGTACGCCTCCGTCAAGTCAAAGTTGGCAATGTAGTACTTTATAGCATCATCCCGGTCGATTGATCCTCCTTCCTTGTCGTCTCAACTTCCTCTGTGAACCTGGAGATCTTCTCATTCAACCCCATTACCTGCTGCTTTAAAACAGCATTCTCTTTATTGGCCTTCTCCAAAGCATCAGCTTCAGCTTCTGATGGGCGTCAGAAGTCTCTACTCACTTCATCAAAGAAACCACCTCACTTTGAGACAAGTGGACTACCTTCTTCAAAATTTTGAATTTCCTTCATTGTCGAAGCAAGCTCCACAGACTCATCCTCATCCTCCTCAAGGCTTCAGCCTCAGCCTTGTTGGCTGCCTCTTCGACCTGAAAGGCTTTATTCATGAACTCTTTATTTTTATTTTGAAGGTTTTTTAAGAGGGCTTCAACCTCTATAGCCACTTCGAAGGCCCTTTTCCAATTGGTTAACCAATGTGGCGAAGAGGTCCATCGCGTCGTTGGTCTCCACAAAATTCTGCCACTTTACGTCCAGTATTTGTAAAAAGTAGATGTGGTAGTCTAAACTTCTGAAGGAAGCATGGTCAAAAACTCTAGAACCAATTCATTACTCATATGAGAAACCCATGTTTGGCATAGGTTGCATCTGAAGCCAACGACCCGTTTGATGTTCTAGTTTTGGTCTTCTTCGACGACCCTTACCCTAATAGCTCCACAACAGTTGGCCTCTTCTGGCCACAACTATAAAAGCTGCCATCAACTTTTCCCTAGTAAGGACTTGGGAGCGTGGGAAGTAGGATGGCCATCGACCTATCCTCTCCAATGGCAGAGAAGCGTTGTTTCTTCTCGGGGACCTCCTACACAACTTCTTTCCCCTTATCCTTCAAGTGAGGTAGCCATTCTCCCTCTGGCTGCCAGCCTCCCGGCTAACCCTCTCTACTTGGTCCCTCACCTATTTAGCCATGATAAATGAGGGCTTTAACCCTTTTCTCCCGAAGATGGAGGTGGAGCCAGTATAGTGGCCATGTCAGGTATGGGGTGCCTTCTCTTCTCAAAGCTTTCTACAAAGGCAAATGAAAAGGGTTAGCAACAAAGTCTACAAAATTACTAAGAACTTAATGAAAACTAACATGACCTCTCTGGGTAATTAAACCAAATTCTTCAAAAAATTGTCTGGAGGAGATTAGACGGTCAAATTTGTGCCACGAAGAAAGGCATTAGTATATGTCTATGACAACTTCCCACTCACCTTTATTGAGTTCGATCCAGTCCATAAACCCTATAATCAAAGAAAGGTTAGACATCAGAATAACGATCAAGCAATATTAAACACAGATAGAACACTCACGAGCTTCTGAGTAGGAAGTCGAAACTTTCACGTGAGGATAGTGTCACCTTCACGCTCCTTCTATTTTTACCTCACTCTGAACCATGTATCCTTCCATTCTTTGAAGGAGGAGGGAAGGCCCAAGACGAAGGGAGAATGTGACTCCCACGGACATAAAGAGTACCACCCTTTAGAGTCCTCTTTTCCTGAGACCTTGGGTTGGAAAATGGTCTGGAAGATGTGGGGGGCATATCCTCTATAAGGGAGGTCTCATTCCATACAAAGTAGATTCTCACTAACTGGTCTCGAGCATTGGGGACGAGCTGGGTGAAAGTCAGCTTGTACAACCTCATAATGGCTCTAAAGAAATGATGAAAGGACGGCATAAGCCCCGCTTTCGAAAGAAACTCACTGACAACGACGCACCTCGACCTCGAAAAGTAGGCACGCTCATTAGGAAATGGGGACAAAAGCTCTATGTCATAAAGGATACGATATTTTTCCCAAAGGATTACTAAATGGTTCACATTTATAGTCGAACGAATTTTAATTGCCCCCACATCGACCCACTGTTTTCCCTATTTTCCTGAAAGGTAAAACAATTTGGTCGTTCCTAATAGCTCGAGTCAAATCGATTGTGTTAGTTACTATTATCCCCATCTCATAAGCCAAATGACTGAGATCTACCCCATTCCCAGAAGATTGTGAAGATTTCGTTTAGTTGAGTTTAAAAGAAAAAGGGAAAATGTTAAAAGTACTTACTGATTACTCAAAGGACGATGAAGAAAGGTCACCGGAAATGAAAAAAATCACCAGGAATGGAGAACGCAAGGAAAGAAACAAAGAAAATGAGAGAGTTTGGAGAGTACGAATGCTGATTACATGAAAGGCAAAGTGATTTTTTGCCACAAACTGTTACCTTTTATAGGTGGAAGCCTTGAAACCCAGCTGTTGGATTTCGATTTGGATCATCTGACCATCCATTTGAGATTTAAATCTGAGCCACTCAATATATCGGACGTTTCATCTTCTACAGCCTAGATCAGAGCGTCTTCGTCATGCACGACAACCATCATTGCGTATTAAATACGGTAATGGTTGTGTGTATGGGGAGATGAACCGCTTCAGCTATTTTTTCTTGAAAACGTACAAAGACAGCAAATTAGTTGAAATAATGATGCACCTTATGTTCTCCAAACATCTTAAAATTATTTTCTACAACTGATTGAGGTGGTATCATTATTTCAAATGATTGAGGTGACGCCGCCTTGTGTTCCCTCTTCGTAATTAGTGAATTGAGTCTCGAAGAGTAACAAAGTCCCTTCACCTGATGTATAACACCACTTCGGATAAAACAACTTCGGACAACACGAACTAGTAATTCGTGCAAGTCGAGTATATTTAAATTCTAACTATATGTGGTGTGGTAAAAACCACCCCTAACAAAAATTTTGTACATACAAGTCCAAACATTACATAAATAATCATGCCTAGACTTGGGGGGACTATTGTTACACCTCACCACCGAGACTTAAGTCAAAACACCACGTAGCAATCCATGTGGAAAGAAAAGTCAGCAAAGAGTCAACTGGTCAAATGTAAAAAGATCAAATGAATCGCTGAAACTATTGTGCCAAAACACTGCCTAAATGGTCGAAGCAGTGTGTCGAAACTCATGTTATGCCAAGACTCTTCGCATCAAAGACCACCACTACGAAGCCCTCTCAAGCTGAAGCCCTTAGTTCATCTGAGGTCCCTGAAGCTGAAGCTATTTCTTGTAAGATTTGCATGCAATCTTTTGAAATGATTGATGTGACGTCTGTACATAAAAATTGTCTAGTATAGGGTGGCTGACCCATTGTCAATGTATTTAATGTATGATAGACTTAGTAATGTGAGGCTTCAGTAAAGAGGATGAGGCCACGTGGTTCTGATCCAACGGGCACCACATCGACCAAAAAATATAAATAGGCAGCCTTTGTACATAAAAACGGATGATTCTTTGAACATAAAGAGAGATAATATACAAGAGCATTCTCAATATACACTACTGCTTGATCTATTATTGCTAGTTTGGATATTAGGTTATTTATATCTTGGTTGGTGATTGTTTGTTAGCCCTGTTACTTTTGTCATTACCGTCGGTGTTCGAACATTTTTGTCTCGCTCCGTGAAGCATATCCCGCGTTCACGTGTTACCCTTCTCCCACCGGTTCACCAATCGAAACGCGCATAAATTTGCTTAAGTTGGCGTAAGTGGCCCGACATCTGTTATCCATACGTTGGTAGACCTAAGTTTATGTAATTTCTCCCTTTTTATTATTTTCTTGAATTAGGTTTATAATTGTAAATTTATTCTGTGTATATCTATTAAAAGCATGTTTTAAATGTAGTGTCAACATAATGTGGTGTATCAATTAAATTTCGAGCTGGTAATTACCCTTTCAAATATGTTAATTTTTGATAATTTTTGCACGGATATAAATTTTATCATTCTTTAAAGAGGGATGAAATATTTGCGTAGTTCAGATTACATAGGACTCAAAAGTTAGTGCAAAAATCTCGAAATATTTGATTTCCTAATACACGAAATTATTATAGAAGTCATTGCATAGAGGAATTAACCAAGAAAATAATAGATTTTGTCAATTTACCATATTATAGGGTCTTGTCATACAATGGTGGTGTGTGTTTTCTAAAGACAACATTGTAGAGAAGAAAAGGTAAATAAATAATTAATTTAAAACTTGTTGTCCAAAGCTATAATTTGAAGATAATGGAATCTAATTTCAAAATGAGCAGGGCCTTGAATGAGTATCAATTTTGAATGCAGTGATACTTTTTTGCCAAATGATCTTGTTGGGTGGAGTGTGATGAGAATGTAAAATGCTATATGTTTCATCCATTTATCTTATGCTTTTGTGATTAATTTTTGATTTAGGTTGCAATTGGATGAATATGGTGGAATTTAGAAGAAAACGAGAAAAGAAATCAAGAAACGAGAAAATGAAGTTCGAGGGCCAAAAACACAAAAATTTGGAAGAGTCTAATGCTATGCGGCCGCATAGCACAAAACTCTATGCGGCCATAAATGGTGCTGCATGGAATTCAAAGGTTGAGCTGAACTTTTCTATGCGGTCACATATAGAAGAACTATGTGGTCAGATAGTTATTTTCTGAGGCAAAAATTCTGGTTTTCGAATTTAAATCAAACTCTTATGGAAACAAATTGAAAAACATATTTTAAAACCCTAAGTCGATTGCAAACACATAGAGCCACCCCCCATACCCTTTTGCTCTCTTTTTGCTCTTAGAATTCTCATGAGTAGCTAAACTTTTGTACTTGGTCGAAGGAAACTGAAGCCTCAAAATCAATCAAACTGTGAGATCTAACTTATTTTCATTGTTTAATTCATGTTTTGAATATTGAATGTTCTTCTACACTTATTTTCATGATTGTTGCGTTTCATTGCTAGAAGGCCTACTAGGTCATTATTTGTTGCAATATCAACTCCGTAATTGTTTGAACCCTTTAACTTATGAAGCGACTAGGATTTAAAGATTTGCTGTGTTAGAAATTATTAAATCTTGGAAAGAACATTTGACTAAATTAAATACAACCGCTTGTACTTAGATTTAGGTTCATCCATCTCTCTAATTATTAAGATTGTTACTAGATTAAATCTATAGCGCTTGTATTGGGTTGTTTAGTAATTAAGGTTAATTTGATCACTTGTTTTCTAATTAACTCAATTAAGGAGAGATAGAAAAATAATTCCAACGATGAATATTCAAAGTATGAATTAATATATATTTGCATCTATGATCAATGTAAAATTCTAGTGATGGATGTGGATTTAGACTAAGGATTGTTCTTTTGATTGCTCTTGAAATTTTAATTTGAGTTGTTTATTAGTTAATTTCTTTAAAACTGTTTGCGTATAATCAAAACCCCCCCAATCCTTGTTTACATGGTATAAAATTAGATTACTCACTCTTCGTGGGATCGATCATTACTTCCACTACTACATTTCTTTTTAGAGGTAAAAGTTTTATTTGGGTGTCTGCAAAAACACACCAGAGTGAATTGAATGATAGTACCTTTTGAAGATATTTTTCTAAGGGAACGATTGATGATATTATGGTCACTCTCGAAAACGATAGTAACTATCCTTAATAATAGTTAATTGTCATTCATGATGATTATTACTTGTAGATTTTGTATATTTCGCGTCTCGATATAACGTTATATATTATAAAATAATTTTTTTAATTATCATACATTACTTTGGTATGATAAAAATGTTGAAATGATATACATTAAGTGGTTTCATCACAATAAACACCATGAAAGCAATTACCAATGAACGAATCAAGATCTATTGCCTGTATTTTGTCATTCTAGAATTATAAACTCACTTTCGAACTCATTGAGCTTCTTTACAACAATTCTAGGTATGTGTATTGGTCAAATAAGTCTTTCAAAGCGTTCCAAGTTATAATGATAATAAAGTCAAGATCATTATCTATACATTTTGCATTTTTCACATCTCGAGACAATATTATTTTATGTAAATAATATTTTTAACTATTATAGATTAATTTGGTATGATGAGAACATTGACATTATGTACATTAAGAGATTCCATTGTAGTAAACAAAATAACAGCAATCACCAATGAATAAATAATGGCCGTTTGTCTATCCCTTTCATCATTATGGGGGTGTGAACTCATTTTTCGAAGTCATCTCTCTTATAACATTTTCTAGGCGTGTGCGTTGGTCAATTAAATTTTTTTTTAGAATGCTTTGAACCTTAACGACATAAGTGTTGTTATCGTAGTACTGAAATGACAAAAGAGTCATTGCGATCATTACATACACATATTGCCTTTTTCACATCATGGGATAGCATTATTTGCTATTAATAACATTTTTCATGATTATTATATATTAATCTTATAAGATAAAAAAGTTGATAGTGTGACATTATATGATTTTACTATAGTAAACTATATCAAAACAGCTACTAATAAATGCATCAAGATATTTTGTTTCGTGTTTCACCATTCTAGGAATGTAAATCAGTTTTCAAACTTATTGAGTCTCTTTACAATAGTTCTAGGCACGTGCATTTGTCAAAGACAAGCGTTTTGAATTGTAATGATATTAGTGTTTTTATTTTAGCACTGAAAGAACAATGAATTTGTTGCAATCATTACTCATATGTTTTGCACATTTCACTATTCGAGACAACATTATTCGGTATATATAGCATTTTTAAGAGTTATACTTTAATTATGTATAATGAAAAGTAGACATTATGCATATCAAGTGGTGTACTATGGTGAACGACATGGAAACAACTAACAATAAATGAATCAAGAATGTTTACTTATCTTTCACCGTTTTAGGACTATAAACTCAACTTTGAACTTATTGAGTCTTTTTACAATATATATCTAGGTATGTGCATTGGTCAAATAAGGATTTACAAACATTTTGAGCCGTGACGACATGACAGTCGATATTGTAATATTAAAATAATAAAGGAGTTTTTACAATCATTGCATGTACCTTTTGCACTGTTAATGACTCGAGACAATGTTATTTGCTATAAATAATATTTTCATGATCCTATATTGATTTGTATGATGAAAAAAATTACCATTATGTACAGCAAGTGGTTTCACTATAATAAAAAAAAAAAGGAAAATTAATGAATATATATCACCATTTTAGGAATTTAAGCTCACTTTCTGAACTTATTTAGTACACATTTGGTATGATTTTTGAAAAATCAAAATGAGTTTTTGAGATTCAAAAGTTGCTTTATGACATGTTTAGTTAATCTTATGAAAGTAATTCTTCTAATTGCTAGAACTCTTAGAGGAAGTTGTTCCAATGTGACTTCCACTAAAAGCACTTTCTAAATAGGAAGCTCTTTTTAAAATTAATTTTTCAGAAAAAGTTTAAAGTAGATTCATCCAAAAACTCCTCTGCAAAAAGCAAAAGTAAAAACAAAAGCTATGCCAAGCAGAACCTTAGTCTTTTTTTCAATATTTCTAGATGCGTGCATTGGTCAATTAGCCCTAGCCATCATTTTGAGCCATAATCACAAATGTCTCATTATCGTAGTATTGAAACAATGATGGAGTCGTTATGATCATTATATTCATGTTTTGCATTTTTTTGCATCTCAAGACAACATTATTCACTATAAATAACCATTTTACCTACCTATCATATGTTAATTTGGTATGACGAAAAAGTTGACATTATGTATATCATGTGGTTTCACTATACAAGTAAACGATATGAAAACAACCAATAATTGAATCTTTTACCATTTTAGAAGTGTAAACTCACTTTTGTTTTGAACTAATTGAGTTTCTTTATAACATTTCCAGGTGCTATAAGTCATTATCGTAGTACTAAAAATGACAATGGAATCATTCCGATTATTATATTCAAGTTTTGCATTTTTTATGTGTAGAGACAATTATTTTCTATAGATAATATTTTTAATGATTATACGTTAATTTAGTATGATATAAGAGTACATCAAGTGATTTAACTATAGTAAATAACATGACAACAACTGCAAATAAATGAATCGAGATCAGTTAGATATCTTTCACCATTCTAAGAGTATGAACACAATTTTTGAATTCATCGAGTCTCTTAAAACATTTCTAGATGTCACATTGGCCAATAATCATTTGCAAGCATTTTAATTTATAATAACACGAGCATCATTATTTTATACTGAAATGACAATGGAATCTTTACGATCATTACTTGCAAGTTTTGCACTTTTCATATATCGGGACAACATTACTACTATCTATATAATATTTTTAAAGATCGTATGTTGATTTGGTGTGATCGAAATGTTGACATTGTTTACATCAAGTGATTTCGCTATGGTAAAGAACAGAAATAAATGCCAATCAATGAATCAAGATCGTTTTCTAGCTTTCACAATTCAACGAGTTTGAACTCAATTTTCAATTTCATTGATTCTATTTACAAACATTTCTATGGGTGTACCTTGGTGCTCTGAAAGACATTACACTGAATAATGTATTACTAAAATGACATTGGAGTCGTTAAAATCATTACATACAAGTTTTACACTTTTCACATCTTGTCACAATAATATTTCTTGTAAATAACGTTTTTAATGATCCTACATTAATTTACTTTGATGAAAATGTTGACATTATGTATAACAAGTGGTTTCACTATAGTAAATTACATGGAAACAACTACCAATTATTGAATCTTTCACCCTTCTAGTAGTGTATATCACTTTTCGAACTTACGGAGTTTCTTTAAAAAAATTCTCTGTGTTCATTGGTCAATGCTTTACAAGCGTTTTGAGTGTTACAACATAAGTATAATCACTTTTCGAACTTACTCAGTTTCTTTAAAAAATTATGTGTGTGCATTGGTCAATAAGCCTTTACAAGTGTTTTGAGTTGTAACAACATAGTGTCGTTATCATAGTATTGAAACAACAATATAGTTGTTACGATCATTACTAGCACATTTTATACTTTTCATTTTCCGAAACAATATTATGTGCTATATATAACATATTTAACAAGCATATGTTATGTTGGTATGATAGAAAAGTTGACATTATCTACGTCAAGTGGTTTATTAAACAACTATAATTGAATGTATCAAAAACTCTGGTCTGCAACTAGATGCCTTTAGTTGACCATTGCCAAAGAATCTTATTTAGACCTAGAACCTTACTTGTTCGCCGTCCTCTCTGTTCTCTAACTTCGATACACTGAGCATTTCCCTTACATGCTGGAGCAAGAAAGCCCATGTCTTTTATGACATTTCAAAAGTGATTTTGCCTTCCTATCTAATTTTCCCCATCAAGTTGAGAAGTTGTCAACAAAGAAGCTCTTGTCATTGTCGTTATAACTATTGTTGGTGGTAAAGGCATGGCTTAAGGAGGTTTAGGTTTATCTTTCACCATTCTAACAGCATGGATTCATTTTTTGAACTCATCGAGTCTTTTGGAATCGTATAATTGTCAAAAGTGAGTGACTCTTCATCGGAACTGTTATAGTCCGAATACTTTCTCATTCAAATTTCACACTGAGCTTTTGATATATGCGATGTCCAATACGGCTAGGTAGAAATATTTAAAACATAGTTTTTCTTATTTTAGAATTGTAGTTATAATATTTCTAGGTATTTGCATTAGTTAATAATCGCTTGTAAGTGTTTTAAGTTGTAATGACATGAGTGTGGTTATCGTAGTATTGGAATGACAATGTAGTCATTATGATCCTTACCCGTACGTTTTGTACTTTTTCACATTTTGGGACAACATATTTATGATAAATAACATTTCTAATAATCATTATTAATTTGGTATTATGAGAAGTTGACGTTATGTACATTAAGTGGTTTCACTATAAACAACATAGAAACAATTACCAAAGAGAGAATCAAGATTGATTGCCTATTTTTCACCATTTTATGAGTATGAATTCATTAAGTCTATTTACAACATTTCTAAATGTGTGTATTGGTCAATACATCTTTGCAAATGTTTTGAGTCCTAAAAACATGAGTTTCGTTATCACAATGGAGTCGTTACAATCATTACTTTCAAGTTTTGTACTTTTCGTATCTTGGGAGAATATTATTTGTTATAAATAACATTTTTAACAACATACTTTAATTTGGAAAGATGAAATGTTGACTTTATCTTCACTTTGGTAAACAACATGGAAACAATAACCAATAAATAAATCAATGTTGTTTGCATATCTTTCACTATTCTAGGATTATGAACCTATTTTTCGAACTCGTTGAGTCTATTTATGACATTTGTCGATTGTCTAACAACGACCACGTCCAACAATCAATGCAAAGTATATCGATCAATTTTATAACACCATCAACATCATCAAACCAGTTGTAAAAGGCTAGAAAAATGTTCCACTTTAATTTGGCTAGCTGTCTTAATTTTCCATCAAGACTTTTAAGTAGCTTGTATTACATAGATGGGTTATTGTTCCCAAAATGATGCTGCTGCTGCAGTAATAATTGAATTCTATCTTATAACTCAAACATGCAAAAAATGTTAGAAAACTAAATTAATACAACAATATACAATTTTGTTAAAATAAAAAATGATAGTTAATTGTTATTCACGACAATAACTATCATGAACGATAGGTATGTCCTTAATTGAGTTACTGTCATTAATACAGTTAACTGTCGTTCACGAGGAAATTGAAATTTCAACTTTGATGCATTTTCCACACAAATCCTTCTTCACATGGACGTTTCAATTTTCACATGTAATCTTGATTAATATTCCCCAAACACAAGTTTTGAAATTGCTTACTACGTATAATCCAGAATATAAAGCTAAAAATATAGCAACATGTTTGGCACCAAAAAAATGTCTATAATAATTAATATGTCAATGACCACTTTTTTCGCAAAATTGCACACATTTTGGAAAATTAGTATAATCAAAACCAAAAGGAAAATCCACAAACAAAAAGGCTAGCCATCTTCTGAATTTCAAAACAAAAGGCAAAAAGATTTATGATTTTCAGGCTAAATTTTCCAAATCAATACTTCAACAATAAATCCCACATCACAAATATCAATACTACACTACAACATTTAATTCTTCAGAATTTCTAAAAATGAAAAAAAAAAAATCATAAACCCTAATCCATACAATTCTTTTATATAATATAAAAAATTAATGAAAGCACAACAAAATCATTACACTAACCTCAAGATTTAGACAATTAAGTCATGGAGAGAGATTGATTTTATATAGAGAACAACTTAGAGAGAAACGTCGAGATAAGAAGCAGTTCACGAAAATATGATTGTCTACAAAGATGATGAAGTTCAAAGTCGAATATTCGATTTTATGAGACAGAAAATGTGATATGTGTTTTTTTTTTTTTTTTCCTAAGGAGAGAGATTTTTTTTTTTCCATTGATTAATGAGTTGCCTTCGATTTTTCTAATTAAAAGTAGTAAAAACTCAACCTTTTTTTCCCTATTATTCAATCACCATTAGCTTACAACGCACTAGTACCAACTAATGTTGAAAATCTCCTTCATAATAATTCATGATTTCATTATTCAATTTGTAATGAAAATTGGTCATAATTCATTATTTTGCCTCTTCGTGGAGAGGACAACTCCAAGTCCTTCTCATTTTATTTTTTTCAAAATAATCTTCGTTTTACTATTTTATTTGTATTTTGTTTTTAATAGTGGGACGGAATAGATGAATTCAATAATATATACGTAACTTTTCGAAGTGTATTATTTAATAAACTATTAAAGACAACTAATCAACCACAATCCGTAAATCTTATTCTTTCGAACAAGCAACTTCAAACTTCTTTTACATATTGTGATTCTTGTTTAATCTTTGTGCTCAAACATGAATTGTATCATTCTTAATTTTCGTTTCATCGCCCCAAGGCACATCTTCAAGTGGTAAAAGGAGAAGGTGGAAAAGCTCCAACTTTGCTTGTGGCAGCCACGTCAAGGGTTCGAATCCTGAAATATGGATTTGACCATTGAGTAAGTGGAAGTGTACAAACAGCCTTCCACCATGTACCCTTAAAGACATAACCTGCGATTTACCTCTTTCACCAAGGTCCAGGGCAGGACAAGTGAGAGCCCAAAGTTGGGGTTCAACCTTTAATTTTCGTTCCATCTTTGAGCACGATTTTAATGATACATTTTTAAGTTTGCCTCCATGTGTCAAATTTATAAATGGCTTACAAAAAGGAAAAGTCTAAACGTACAGAAAAACATTACAGAATATTTTACCTAAAAGTTAATTACCCAAAATACCCTCCTAAGCATAATTTGCCACTAGAAGTCACTACAAGAATATAAAAGTTTCAATTTAGTCCTTAAAAATTTTATATTTTA
>CAIGRO010112079.1:0-35567 GCA_903798355.1 Fraxinus baroniana | reverse complement strand
TTTCTGATTTTAGAAATTAGAAAGATGTTTTCTGATTTTTGATATGGTATATAGTTAATGTGTGAGAGTGAATTTTTCCCTTTTAATTATGTAAATTAGACCCGAGAAAAAGTTAATTTGGATAAGCGAGGCCCAAGTTAACGAGGTCGAAAGATTTTGTAACGACCCAACCTTGCGCCGCAGTTGTTATCATATCATACGTACTATCCGCTTTATCCAGTTGGTATTAGGATTCAACTTAAGTCTTCCATATGATGGAGGTATTGGGTTCGAATCTTGAGGACGCGTCGAAAGTCGTGAGGGATAAGATGGACATATACTCTCCCAAAGTGGACAGTACGTATTATATGGTAAATACTGCGGCGCAAGGTCGGGTCGTTACAGATTTTGCCTTAAAATTGTAATTTAGTTAAGTTATTTTATTGGATTTTGAATTTTATGGATAGTCATATGCGTTAATGGATGAGGGAATAAATATTATTATTATTTTATGTTTTTTTTAGAATTATATTTAAAGTCAAGTTGTAACCACCTTTTTGTTGTGATAAGTATTTTGTACACATACCACCTTGTGGTTGGTTTACTAGAAAGTCAATTTTTATCAAAAGTGATAAACACGATTTTTCATCACAATTATGCTATGATTCAACTGCTATTTTTTTACTATAAATAAATAGTGTGTCAATGTCCCACAATTCACTACCATAGAGTTTTACACATCAGCTTTCATATAAAACAGCTGTAAATTCTAAATATAATTTTATTATCAAAAGCTCGTTTGATCAATCAAGGTAAGATACTTTTTGTGCAAGTGGTATGTTTCCGTATACTTTTACATTCAATAATTTATGCATGAATTGCCAATGACTTTCGGGTTCGACCTGACGAAACGTGAAATTCTCCGAGAATTAAAAATGAGAAATGATGGGCATTTCGCTTGGTCACCAATATACTCCATAAAGAGAAATGTGGTATAAATTGTCTATGTTATTGTTATATAATTGCGTATGGAAACTGCACGTTCTTACTGAGTGTTTTTTTTTTAAATATTCACTTTTACAAATTTTTTAAAAGTTAGTTCGGATTGATTGAAGCTGTGGTGGGATGGTGCAACGGACTGCCAAGAATAATCAAAGAGATAAAATACTAAGTTCATTTTTTCTTTAAATTATTAGTCAATTTCATTTGTCCAAAACAGATATTTAAATTGTGATTATGTTTTTTATGAATGTTTCAGTTATTTTTATTCAAAAAAAATTATTTTATCGTTCCGCGAAAATTAGATTTTTGGATAACACTCCATTGTTTGTGAAATTTTGGGGGCGTTACAGTATATATAGTGTTACAAAAGGAATGATGACCCTTTGATGAAATTATACGAGGCTTTATCCCCTCGGTCGAAGCATCAAATCCTAACCATCATGTTGGCTTTTCTAGCTTTGCAAAGCTTTTAATGCTTTTACACAACATGATGAGACACAAATACACTTTTTACACAAGTCACATCAATCATTCAAAATAAGATTTCTATAATAAATTCAAGATCTCTGCACGTGTGCCATCACTAGCTGGGTGGAGCCTCGTACCTGGGCCGCTTCGGATTTGTAACGAGCATCGAAAAATGTCCCAGGCCTCCTCTTCTATAGCTGATGGTTTGACAGAAGTGGGTCCACAATTTCACTGAGTTGGCTAGTAGCAAGTCATAACAATAATCCCCCCAAATTCATGTGTAATTATTTATGTTATGTGTGGATTTTAGTAATAAATGAAGTACCTTCTTGGGTATCATAGAAAAATGTTAAAATTTCTGATTCATCATTTTTTAACCACACTTTCTTAAAAACATACTAGTCCCTCCGTCCCATTTATATAGATCGATTTTGTTTTTCACACGAATCAATTTTTTTTATTTAATGTTATTGAAAAAATAATTTTTGTCAAAAACTTTCTCAATTTATCATTATTTAATTATTAACAATTAGTGGTAAATTGGATATAACTAGATAAATTAAATAAAGATATATTAGTAAACGAATAAAACAAAATATTCTCAATAAAGAAACA
Organism: Fraxinus baroniana; assembly: GCA_903798355.1. Taxonomy (NCBI): domain Eukaryota; kingdom Viridiplantae; phylum Streptophyta; class Magnoliopsida; order Lamiales; family Oleaceae; genus Fraxinus; species Fraxinus baroniana. The sequence goes on along the minus strand of CAIGRO010112079.1, from coordinate 33,503 downwards.
TGAGTATATAATTGAGACAAAAAAATAACGAAAATCAGCTTGTATAAATAGAACATATGAAGTATTCAAAACAATGATTTTTAGATTAGGCAAGGATGTCAAACTGGGGCTCAGTAACAGTTAAAAATCACAATTTTCCATGGAGAGGTTCGATTGTAACCAGTATATATTCAGACGAGATTGGGCACTTCAACTAAAAAAAATAAGAATAGGGATCTAAATACTACAATAGAAAAGGTTTGGGACCAAGATTGTAATGTACCATAGATTTAGTCAAACGTCGGCTTACGCTTTTTCTAACACCAAATACACGTGGCATTTGCAAGCAAACACCCCCGAGAATGTGTATCTATTCATTTCACGCATTGATTTATGTTACAGGGTTTTTATATCGTCTCAATTCTCTTCCCCATCTTCAGTCTGTCTATATATATATATGTATCAAATCTTCGGTATGTATTTATAGGTTGACGTTGAAATTGAGTTTCAACTCTGGGGAGTGTGAACTGCGCTGTTATTAAGTGTAATTGAGTCGATTTGATTCTGTCGATGTTCTAAATGGATACTGTTTCGTCGCCGAAACCCTTCGTTAAAGCTCACCGCCGTCGCGTTCTTGAGGTACCGACATTGGGGAAAAACGAATAATAAATTGAGTCTTTTATGCGAAATATAGGATTGAAATGGTTGAGGAAGTCAATTCTTTTGTTATTTTGGAGCTTTAATTCTGCCAAAACATGAATTGATTCTAGAATTATTTACGGGTAGCTGAAAATTAAGAGAAATTTTAAAATTGATATATATATATATATATATATATTTTGGCTAGGAATTTTTACTCACTGTGGATGTAGATTACTAGATTTTTTCTTATTGAAAAACATACACGTTTTGCCTTTTATTGTGTATCAGAGGCTTTCACGACTTGGAGTCCCTGAGGAGTATCTAAATCAAGGACAGATTGGTCTGGTTGCCTATGCAAAGAGAAACAGATTTCGTATAGCAGAGTTGGTCTCTGCTATTTTGCCTGATGCAATGGAGGCTTCTTTGGAGCCTCTTGATGGCTATATAAAAGAAGACGATGAAGATATATTTCATGAAAGTATGATTTGGTTGCTGTGGTTGATGTTTGAAGGTGACCCAAACATTGCTCTGGACCACCTGGCTGCAATAAGTGCTAGTCAGCGTGGTATTTGTGGAGCTGTTTGGGGAAGCAATGATATTGCATACCGCTGCCGGACTTGTGAGCAAGATCCAACTTGTGCAATTTGTGTTTCCTGTTTTGAAAATGGAAACCACAAGGACCATGATTACCATGTGATATATACATCTGGTGGGTGCTGTGACTGTGGAGATATTACCGCATGGAAACGTGATGGGTTTTGTTCGAAACACAAAGGTGCGGAGCAGATACAACCCCTCCCAGAGGAGTTCGCTAAGTCCTTTGGCCCCGTTCTGGATGCTTTACTTAGTTATTGGAAACAGAAGCTAGTTTTTGCTGGAATTAACTCCAATGAAAGTCTTAGAGCATCTGATCATGTTGCTGAGCTTCAACACACTTCAGATGAGTTGACATTGGCATTGGTGGAGATGCTATTGTACTTTTGTAAACACAGTGAAAGTTTACTTTGTTTTATTTCTGGGAGAGTATACTCTTCAGTTGGCCTGTTGGAGGTTCTGTTGCAGGCAGAGAGGTTCATTAGTGCTGGTGTCACTGGGAAGCTGCATGAACTACTTCTGAAATTGCTGGGTGAACCTATATTCAAGTATGAATTTGCAAAAGTGTTCATAGGCTATTATCCAACTGTTATTAATGAAGCAATAAAGGAGTGCAGTGACACTATCTTAAAAAAATATCCTCTGCTATCAGTATTCTCTGTGCAAATTTTCACTGTACCTTCCCTAACTTGGCTCCTTGTAGATGATATGAATTTGCTGTCCATGCTGTTGGATTGTTTAGGAAATATATTCATTTCTTGTGCGGGGGGAGATGGGAGGCTGCAGGTAGTGCAATCTTTCTTCCCTATTTCTTTTAGTCCATGCTAATTACCCATTCTAATGCACACACTTCCATGATTATATGAAGCTGTTGCTTTTTCTTTGAGCTGAATAATTTTAGAACTATTAGCTACAACTTGAGAATTAAATAAAACAAAATATTTGTATTTTCTACCTAAACTCTAATGGATCGTAAATATAATCCTTAGCTGTCAGGGCTAGTTAGTTTACTGATAAATTCAGATTGTCTTATTGTAAATATTTCTTCTCATGGTTTTAAGCTGTTGAGATATGTGTACTTCTGATTTTTCAATCATATGTCCTATATTGACTACCTGAGTTGCAAAGTTGATTAAATATTCTCTTGTATTTGGAAACTGGAGCTTGCCTATAAAAATTTATGCTATTTTACCATAGTATTGTTTCACCCTCCCTACTGGTTGAGCTGATGACCTGTGCTTCCTGGTGGTCTTCTACTTGTTAGGTGCTGTCTGTGGTGGAGTTTTTAGTCCCTGGTCCGTTTTTATTCATCTCTCTCCCTCCCTTCAGCATGCACACTGTATCTTGCGAATTGTTTATTGTTTAAAGATAGTGATGAATTTGAACTTATTTGTATTACACACAAATATCAGAACATACACAAACTTTTCACATACTGTTTAGATACTGATCAGCGGCCTTGCTGCATTTTGTTGTGAATTGCTCTTTTGCTTTGTCTCTCACCCCTTGTTTAGATGCTTGAAATATAATGAAACCAAACATTTCTTATTAAGCTGAAATGCTGTCCAATTGCTCATCCTAGAAAATAGTGTATAACATATAAATATAATCACAGGCCTCTCTTCCTGCTTGTCTTTCAAAGTGAGTATACTGTATTTCATGCGTTGGGATGGGACAACTGACAAGGATTTTTACATAATACCTTTAGGAGTATAAAAATATATCTTAACTATTGCAATTGATCCAGGTTCCATGTGTATATACTTGTAGCTTGAGTGAAAGACACTTGGAAAGAAGAAGAAAAAGAAGGCGAGGGAAGAAACTATGGTGCTACCTACAGGCGGAGATCTTTTTGAATTTCCTTCATTATATTTAGTGGACAACTGAGCAGGCTGAATTATTGATTGAATATCTTATTTCTTTTTTTTTTATATGTTACAATCAATATATTGTAGAGAGTTTCCTTTGCATCTATCTAAAGGATGGTCGTATATTCTGTCTTAAGGTTCAGGAAAGACTTACAGTGCCTTTCTCTGTAGGTGACACAAATGTGATTGTTCAAGAAATTAAGGTTTCATGAAGTCTTTTTGACATACTTGTTCCTAGAGAGGTTTTGAATATTGACCAATTGAGTTTTATAATCTTCTGTTTGGGCAATGTGTTGAATTATGAACTATCTAAGGCGGTACAATTACATCACATTTATTTAGGTTTGCCATGCCATGATTACTTTTATGTGAAATTAATCATTTTTATTTATGTTTCTGGCAGAATTTCATTATTATTTCATCTATAAGTTCTCATTGTATGTTATTTTTTTTATTTTTTTTTGTATTTTCTACATTTTTAGTGGAAGAAGGATTAAAGTTGTCATTTACAGGTTGCTAAATGGGCAGGCTTATATGAAATTACTATTCGCGTGGTTGAGGATGTTCGATTTGTCATGAGTCACTCTATTGTACCCAAATATCTATATCAAGGTCGATGGGATCTGGTAAGAGTGTGGATGGAACTTTTGGCTTTTGTGCAAGGAATGAGCGCTCAAAAGCAAGCAACAGGCAGTCACATAGAAGAAGAAGATGAGAATATACGGTTACCTTTTTTCTTAGGTCATTGCATAGCAAATATTCACTCTCTTTTAGTGGCTGGAGCATTTTCAGTGACTAGTGTTGAGGAGACTGATGAACAAGCTTTCTTCAGTACATCTAAAACTGAATTTGAAGACCAAGATGGCGTAAGACATGCTAAAGTTGGAAAGCTATCACGGGAAAGCTCTGTTCGTAGTATTACAGGGAAGAGTACATTGAGTCATGCTTCGAGCTCTGCTGAGCTAAATATTGGTAGTTTCCCTATTCCATCTTCTGCTTTGCGGTTAACATTTGAGTGCTTGAAGGCTATTGAGAATTGGTTGGGAGTTGATAACTTAGTGAGGCCTCTTGGTGTCTTATCTCCAAAAACAATTGGAGGCTCTGTTGATAATTTTTTTGCATTGAAAAAAACACTATCTAAGTTTAGAAGAGAGGGGGATATTTTTAAATCATATACTGCTCCTTCTAACGGTAAGCTTACAAATTCGAGTGAAGTTCTTGGTAAACAATGTCCGTTACCATCCAATAGCAGTGTACAGGTTGGTGTTGGCTTGAAGCATGGCCGGTCCATGGGACTAGATGCTGCTCCTGGTGGTTCTGATGACAATATGTTGGAAAGAGAAAGTAAGGCCGAGTTAGAAGGCCTCCAAGCTCTCAGTTTGTCCGATTGGCCCGATATCATGTATGATGTTAGTTCACAGGATATTTCAGTTCATATTCCATTACACCGATTACTTTCAATGATCCTGCTGACAGCACTGAAACAATGTTATGGTGATTCTGCACTATCAAGTCTGGTAAGTGCTAGTTCTGCCGATCCATCATCAGCTCCATATGGGAACTTCCTTGGCCATATTTTAGGAGGTTGCCACCCATATCGATTTTCTGCTTTTCTGATGGAGCATCCTCTGCGAATCAGGGTGTTCTGTGCAGAGGTTCGTGCTGGAATGTGGCGTAGGAATGGCGACGATCCCATATTATCTATAGAGTGTTATCGTTCAGTACAATGGTATGTGTTACTGCTACATGATACCATCTAAGAAGTTTCTGTTCAGTAAGAAACTGTGCTGCTTCAATTTTGCACATTTACGTCGTGCTGTTTTATGTCTATGTAATGGTGTTAGGATCTTATTTTTTCTTTGGCTCCTTGATGCAGGTCTGAACTTGGTCAAGACCTTGATCTTTTCTTGCTGCAGTGTTGTGCTGCATTAGCTCCACCTGATCTTTATGTCAAGAGGATCTTAGAACATTTTGGACTATTGGACTATCTGTCCCTGAATTTTGAACAGTCTAGTGAGTACGTAATCTATTTCTTTTTGAGGAATGCCTTTTTTATTTGATTTTTAATTTTTATTTTTTTGGTCTCTCTTTAAAGTGAAGTCTTTGTCCCTATTCCTGGGTTTCTGGTTCAAGCTTCACTTCAGAGAAATTTTTTTCGTAGGTGAGAATGCTTTTCCATAAATGGAGTTACTAGTGGCGATTGTTGGACGATTTGTTGATTTACCTGTGTGCTTAAGTGCTGTGGGGATTTTTGGGGGAAGAAACACAGAACCAGGACTTTGGTTGTTCATGCCCTGCACCAGCTAATGAGGAAAATAGAGCGATCAGAATTAAGTGGGGGTGGTGATGGGTTAATTTTATTGTGTAGGGAGAACCTTAAGAGAAAGGATGAATGTCTGACTTGGGGGATTTTTAGGCTGTTGTTTGCTGGAGAACTGAGAAAATGGTAGCATAAATGAGGGGAAGAATAAAAGGAAGACAGAGAAACCTTAGTTTGGCACTTACAGGGCACGTGGGTCATATTCTCAACATATCTTCATCATTTTGCTGCTATTGAACATGCCGAGGATATGTTAGGACATTCATATGAGATGGCTGTATATGTTGAGAACATGTTAAAGAAATGCTAGAGATGCACTCCATGATAATTTTGTGAATATATAGTTTAAAGATGTAAAAAGTAGATCATATTAGTGTTGAACTACTTGATCTAAAAGCTTAAGCAATTAGATAAGGCCAAATATATATCATTAAATATTATCTTCAACTATTAGAATATAGTATATCATGAACGGCATGGGTAGTAATAGAATATGGCAATCAAGGATGACAAAAAGAGAAAATATGAAACTGGTTTAAAAATAATATCTAAGAGAGCTATTATTTTATGGCTTACGGCAAACTTCAGTGACCTCTGTCATTGTTCCATTGACGATTCTATTTGTACCCTGAAGTTTGGTCACCATTCTCTCCTGGTCTCTAAATTAGCACCTTTCTGTAAGCTTAGCCAGACATGATATGAAGCCCAATTTGTTTAACCATGTGGAATGCTTGATCTAAAAGCTTAAGGTATTAGATAGGGTTAGAATAATAATTTAAATATTATCTTCATCACACCTCTTATGTGTAGGCGGGATTATTTTTTTCATAACATCTTACAGGTGCACAACTTTTAATAAATGTGTGTTGGTGAGGCTTTTTCATGGCTCTGATACCATATGGAACCTCTTGATCTAATATCTAAGCTGTTATATAGGGCCAATTGAATATTATTTTCAACACATTTGTAACATAAAAATATCGTGCTTAATTTAATTTTGAAACTGCAACTGTGTTTATACTCGGTTTTGTATTTCAAAAGATAATTTTTTTTTTTAATCTATGCCGTGCCCAATTATTTGTGAAAATGTCATGATGCCAAGTTGTGTCGTGTCTTGTCATGTCATACTCGTGTTTCTAAAAATCCAATTAGAAAAACATGTCCTGCTTAAGGTATTTTTAATCTTTGCTATGTCCGATATTTACCAAAAAGCCGTGTTGCCGTGACTGTGTCTTGTAATGTCATATTTGTCTTAGTGTTTCTTAGATCATACATTTCAACGAAATTTTTCCTGTACCCCATATCATATCCAGAACAAGCCAATTACTGGCATAGTTAAAGTACATACGACTTCAAGACATGTTATCTTGTTATTTCACTGAGCTTGGAGCTAAAAACTTGTCCCCCAAACCATAGACTCTTTACAAGACCTCTTACATTAACCAAATCTAACCCTGCTTAAGATAAATTTGACCTCCAATAATTCAAAATGGCCAGTATAGCATCCCGGAGAATTTTAGTTAAATACCACTATGACAGAGATATCTAATCTGCATTTTGACTTGAGACAGGATTAATTGTTCGGGGGGGATAAAAAACAACGATTAACATAATATAGAACACTTAACAAAATTTCTCTTTCTTAATTTTCTTTTCTTGTGTTTACAAACTGTATGATGCGGACATCATTGGATCGAAATTTATTTTTATCATTATTGGACCTTATTTATTTTATCGTGATTGGACCTTATTTATTTATTTTTTCTAATTTTATTGTTATTGGGCTTGTATTAGTGGGTTGGCTCAAGCCCGTTAGGTTTTTGCTATTTATTGAGTTTTTTTCATTGTTATTAGACAGTGGATGAATATGTTGAATTAAAGATTGGCTTGAGCCGTTCTCTCCTCTTCCTCCCCCATCTTCTTCCCCTGCTTCTTCTTCTTCCTCTTGCTTTGCTTCTAACTTCTTGGCTTNGAATCAAACCCATGTTTGAATTGAAATTGAGATATTGATACAAGTTCTCCCTTCTGAATTAAATAGATTCATATTTGAAAGAGATTGGCAATAAGTTCTTTCAAAAAATTGACTATCGCGGAGGTGCTCAAAAATGTCTGCGAAATGGGTTGTAATTTGATAGCAGTATGTGAAGTGATTAAGAATTTAGTGAATCTTGTATAGTCCGAAGAAAATGATGTTTTTCCCTGAAAGTGAACGAGTTGTGTTCCTCCAGAAAAAGTCTATATACGTCTATTCTTCCCTTCCCAATTCATATACTATTTCAACTCTGCTCAATGTAGAAGTCCACATTATTCACATGTACACCACTGCGTCAAAGTATTTTTGGTCTATTTGGACGATTTAAGAAAAAGAATTCTGTTGGTAATTTATGTTCTTGAAGTTCACAGAATAGTTGAGTAGGCACACTATAGTGTTGGGTGTTCGTGCAAAATTTGCAAGCATACGGGGTCGTTGACAAGTGATAGAATTGATGTAGTTGGTGACTGTTCGTTCAAAACCTGCAAGCGTACGGAATCGTTGACAAGTAATAGAATTGATGATTTAAGAATATTGTTTCACGGGAAATAAATTCAATTCAAGTTTACTAATTTTTTATGGGATTCGAATTATGTAAACAAAATGGAGTTTGATTTTGTTTTATGTTAAATTAATTTAAGAAAGCGGTAAAAATGTGATTTTTATCAATTTATGGATGATTGTATTAGATCTCGAATCTGCGCCTATTGCTATCTATTTCAATTCTTGATTTGTAATCTAGTTCCGTAATGCGTTCTTGACAATTAATAAAATTATGATATATAATTTTCTTTTTCAAGACAAATTAAATATATCTTAACCACGACCTGAATATATTATTAGCCTGAATTCGAATGATTAGAATACATTAGAGTTTAGATTATCTATATGGTTGCATACGTGATAAATGTTATTTCCAATACCTATTGCACATATGTTAATTTCTCCACGTTCTAAACTGAGTTTTTCAATACTACAACAAACAACTAATTATCTAATTGGTGGTCAATTAATTAAATAATGCAATGGGTATGCAAAATTAATCAAGAAACGCAAGAAATAAACTACACTACTAGTCTTGAATTAAAACAAATAACAAATATGGTTCATCTTTATCCAATACATGAAAAGAATTAGTCTAGCATATTGTTATGTAAATTGCACAAAAAGATTTGGAAAAACATTACTTGGAGTTGAAAACAATGAATGGAAAGTGAAAAATCAATTTCTTCTTCATTAATCTTCAACCATGACTTTAGATCTTCAATCTCTTGTGTTAATTGCCTTTAAATCCGGTGCTAGCTTCCTTCTTGTGGTGAAAAATAGGGTTTTGATATGTTCTCCCTTGTTCATGCCTCCCCTTGTATGTTAAATAATAGGTTGAATTTGATTTCTATAAAAATTTGGATCAAATTAGGAAGTTGGGCCGTTCAGACCCAGAAATTGCCCGCGCACCCAGTAGTGCTAAATGGTTTTTCGTTCATTTCTTTCAAATCTATCAATTTGCATTAAGTTCAACCTAACAAATATAATTAATACAAAATTAAGCTATAACTCATCCAAATCACTAACAAATACTCTAATTTAATTAGGAAAACTTTTTGGCGTCCATTTTTAATATGAGAAAATACAAGAACTGCACAATGTTGTCCATGATGGTATGCGTGATTGAGATATGATGATCAGGCAACTCTGTTGAGCTGGTAAAAAGACGGTTTTGGGCAAGTAGAGTGACAATTATTTGATGAAAGCATATGGAATTAGATTGCTGCACCTTCATTCATTTAATCACTGAATACTTGGCCAACACATCTTTATCATCTGTAGATCTATGAAAGTGCAAACGAACAAGGTCAGTCCTGGTATTGAAGCAATTTGCTACATATCCAGATGTGGGTACTATATGGAAAATTAGTTCCTTAAGGTTAGACTAGGCTATACATGAAAAGGTATCATGAATGGAAATTGCATTTGGGATCTAGAAATGTTTGATTGATTAGGAGAAGGTTTGGATTACCATTTACATTTCATTCTTAGTTGAAGACACTTGTTGCTTCACTACAGATAGAAACTGTATCCATCATTTCATACTTCTATTATACAACTTTTTATTATATTGTTGACTCTAATTTTTCAGGCAAGAACCTATTCTAGTTGTTGAAATGCTTACTCTTCTCATACAAATAGTTAAAGAGAGAAGGTTTTGTGGGCTGAGTACCACTGAATGTTTGCGAAGAGAGTTGGTATACAAGCTTTCTATTGGAGATGCTACTCGCAGTCAGCTGATGGAATCTCTCTCTTGTGATCTTTCCAAAACTAATGAACTTCAGGAAACACTGGATACAGTTGCAGAATATTTCAATCCATCTGGCATGACTCAGGTTAGATTTTGTGGTGTGAAAAATTATTTATGTCATTAAATAGAACAAACTATGATCAGCCTGCCAGATACGTCTCTATTTCACAGGGAATGTATAAACTGCGATCTGCATACTGGAAGGAACTTGATCTATATCATCCTCGCTTTAACCCTAGGGATTTACAAGCCGCTGTAGAAAGATATTTCCATATTTTCAGTGCTTCTGCATTGACCACTCAGCTTCCTAAATGGACAAATATTCATTACCCTCTCAGGGTAATTGCTCAAATAGCTACTTGCAAAACAGTCCTCCAAACTGTCCGCGCAGCACTGTTTAATGCTGTTTTCACGTATAAGCTTGCCACATCACATACTCCTGATGATGTTGTTTTGACTGCTCTGCATTTACTGGCACTGGCACTGGACATCTGTCAATTACAAAGGAAATCTGGTGATCTGCTGTGTGATGTGGGTAATGCCATTCCCCTTTTGGGATTTGCTTGTGAAGAAATATGCACAAATAAGTATGGTGATCAGAGTATGATATCGCTTCTTGTCTTGTTGATGAGGATACACGATAAAGAAAATGCAAAGAACTTTGTAGAAGCTGGCAATTTCAATCTCTCATTGTTGATTGGAGATATATTGAAGAAGTTTGTGGAGTTTGAACCGGGATGCATGATTAAATTGCAGAAATTTGCTCCTGAACTGGTAAATCAACTTTCACAATCCATAACAAATGGTGATAAAAATGCGATGTCGTCTGAATCTGACAGTGTAGTGCACAAAATGAAGGCTCGAGAAAGACAAGCGGCTATTTTGGTGAGATATTAATTTCAACAACACATTTCTGGTTAAATTATGAAAAAGAACAAAGAATTGTGTTCTAACTGGCTAATAAATGGAAGTTATGGATTGGTATTGCATGGATGTTTCAACTTTTATTTTTCCTCTTTGAGTCGTAGAACGTGTGTTCATGGCATGCCTGTGGCAAATATATGATCTGGCACAATCCCAGAATTGGCATTCAACCATTCAACTTTACTCTATTGGTATCCTTTCTGTCTTAGTAAATATCTCCTGCCACAATGAAATTACACAAGAAAGCAATATGTTTGGAATTAACGCTATACAGTTATATATGCAGATATCTATATTTCAGACGTTACTATATGATTAAAATGACGCTTTTCTACTCTGGAAAATTTGTTGTAGTTCTTGTGACGCATTCATTATCATTTTTTCTTTTTCTTTTTGGTTGGTGGGCTGCTTATTCTTCTAGAATCAGAACCTTATTTATAATATATTGAATATCACATCAAGTGAGAATCATTTTTTGGACTATTTTAACCTTACTACAATTCAATTATTTCAATAATACCTTACTTTTCGTTTTTCAATATGTAATAAATACTACAAAATCCTTGCCATGTATGAATTTCATGTTATTAATTCTCAATTAATTAACATTCATGTTAATCTAGACTCAATGAATATTGACTTGATGAATCTTGATCTACATGAATTTAGAATTATTATAAATGAATTTATTTCTATTTATGTATCTAAAAATTTTAATGGGTGTTTAAATTCATGCATTAGCAATTAATTCTTATGTACCAAACGTAGTATAAAAGCTTGCTCATTTTTAGTATTTCATCATCACAAAAAACTTGAATCATAGAAGTTGAGTTTTGAAAATACAATTTTCTTTTTTAATTTTCTATCCTAAATTTTATTTTCTTTAGTTCGTTTGAGACTCATCAAATCCTCTCAACAAATTGGTATCAAATATTACTTTCACAACACTTATAAAATATTTCAGAATAACGTGCAATGCTGGTTCAACTTTGAATAATTTATTTGAATTGTATTGAATATCGTAAAGAAAAATACCTCATTAGTTGAGTAATCCTTGTATTTGTCATTGATTAATTTAGTGCCTTTCTGATTGTTAATTGGTTGGCTGGCTGCATCAATGTTATTCACTAGGGCTATTTGGGCCTCTTGTAGTACTTTCCTGGCCCATATTGTTTGAAAGTTGGGATGAAATTGATGCTGATTGCTTGTTACCAGCCTACTATCTGGTGAAATTGTATTTTTCATTTTCTGATTTTTTTTATACCATGTCTGGTATATAGGAGCAAATGAGAGCCCAGCAGAGCAAGTATTTGGAAAGCATTAATTCCAATGCAGATGATGATATAGATGATACCAAATCTGGGCAAGACTTGAGTGATTCTTGTGTCGAAAACAATTCTCAAGAGTTGGCTCAAGTCATTTGTTCTCTTTGCCATGGTCAGAGTTCCAGCAGTCCCGTATCATTTTTGGTTCTTCTCCAGGTAGCTAACTGCCTCCATCTATCTTGTTTTAATTTTATCTGGTCATTTGTTTCAATAAAGTCGAAGGATTAGCATTATTCCTTTGTCATATCTTGCACAAGATCATTCTGATGTCTATCTCTACTTCAAATAAAGAAATCCAGGCTCTTGAGTTTGGCTGAGAGAGGCCCCCCTTCATGGGAACAAGTTAGCAGCTCAGGGAAGGAGCCTGTTTCGAAAAGTACAACTACAATTGATGGATTATCCCAAAGGAGCAGTATCTCTGGTGGCTCAGGAACGATCTCTTCTTCCCAGTTAGAGGATGTGATTCAGAATGCTGTAAATGATTTTGCTTTGTTGGGGCAACCCAGGGAAGTGAAAGCTTTTCTTGAATTTATCAGGGCTCAATTCCCATCCATTAAGAATGTTCAGCTCCCTTACATATCAAAAGATACGAGGGAGAAAACTGTATTCTCCCTTGAGACATTGGAAGAACATATGTACTTGAAAATTAGGGGAAAAAGTCGTGCCGTTTTGTGGGACTCAGATTCTCAAGACAATGATGAAATTTCTTCAATCACTGGAGGCAGTCTGGAAAGTAGCGGCAATGCTGAATCTCTTTTGCTTGGAAAATACATTGGCGCACTTTCGAAAGAGACATTGAAGATTCCTTCAGCTTCAGAAAATGTCCATTCTTGCAGTGACAGGGCACGGTCAGAATCCAATAAACTGCTTCCAGAAGACAATGGATTTGGTCCCATCGGCAGTGATGGAATTTGTGTTTCTTCCTGTGGACATGCCGTGCATCAAAGATGTCTTGATCGTTATTTATCATCTCTTAGGGAATGGTGAGGCATCCACATAAAAAGGACTCCCAAAAGAATGGGATAAGGCATATTTTGTGTTTTTGATTATTTCACTTTTATCGTTCAATGATAATTTGAATAAAATCAAGATGAGAATATGAAAAGCATTAACATTTTCCCAAACAGATGAAGAGATGAGGATTTGGACTTATCATGAACAAAATTACGAATTTGTTGCTTTTACTATTTAGCATTGTGTCTGTATTTGTGGATTGAAGAGTGAAGAGACCAGTGAATTCATACGCCACCAGATGCTTGTTGACTACTTGCTGGTCCTTGTGATGACTAAACTTTTCTCGCTCATCTCTTCTGACATCTTCCCAACAGTTTGAAACCTCAACAGTACAATCTCAAATAAGCAGAAATACCTGCTTAACACCTAGAAGGGGCCTTGTGCAATAGCCTCTCTCCAACGAGACCGATCCAAAAGAGAGATTTTCTTTCCTTCAACCGTTAACGTTTTGGCTCTTCTGTGGCCTAAGATAAAATGGCACCTATGATTGCCTCTATTATCCATGGTATGCCGGTGTCTTGGGATAACTGATCCAAATTTCATTACTTTTCACCATCTTATCATCTACCATTAGTCTTGGTAAAAAGATTCAAAGATGCCAATGATAAAATAGAATAGAGATACTTTCACCTTCTCACCCGTCACTGTCATGCTTCTTCCCTTTCCTTCCCGTTGTTAATTGTCATGTGACGGATGAATTTCAATTGATTAGTTTTCTCTGTGTCAAGTTTTTACGTTCATCCTACAAATCCCTAAAAATTCAATGATAGGTTCAATGTTTTGCTTCAACTGTGCGCGTCTTTAAAAGATGTGAACAAGTTCTCCTTGTTTTCAGGTTCCTTTCTTGTGTGCACACCACCTATAGCTTTAACCTTAAGTTTATTTCTGGGATATGCTTAGGCTGATACAAATTAAATGATGATAGCTGTATATGCTTTGTACACAGGTATGGTAGAAGAATTTTCCATGAGGGAGGACAAATTGTGGATCCAGAGCAGGTACACGCGCTTTGTTATTTCTGAGCTCTTCACAGTTGAAAAGTGTAAACTATACTGATAATGATCCTTTTTTGCCAGGGGGAGTTCCTCTGTCCTGTGTGCCGTGGACTTGCAAATTCTGTGTTACCGGTATCCTCCAGAGGAGACTTGAGAAGGATTTCTCAGCCAACCGCTATTTCAACTGTTGACTCTATGTACTCTAATAACCCTTCAACATCATCTGATAGAGATGCCAGTTCACTTCGTCTCCAAGATGCTTTATCTATCTTAAAAAGCGCAGCTGATGTTGCTAGAAGTAACGAGATTCGAAATTTTTTTCCAATGCAGCAAAATGTGGGGATAAGGCCAGATATTGAACCTATACTCCGTGTATTATCTGGAATGTACTTTCCAGGCCAGGATAAGATGTTAGGATCCAATAGGGTAAGTCATGCAATAGTTTTATGGGATGCACTAAAGTACTCCATCATATCAACCGAAATTGCTGCGCGATCTAGAAACAATTCGTCCAGTGCAAATTACAGCCTCAGTGCTTTATACAAAGAAATCAACTCCTCAAATGGTTTTATATTATCCTTGTTATTAAACGTCACACAAAGCATGCAAACAGAGAATTCACTTTGTGTCCTTCTAAGACTAAGAGGCAGTCAGATCTTTGCTGAATCCATTTGCTCTGGCACTTCTTCAAATAAATATCCCAACTATAGATGGAAACAAGGAGGTATGATCTCAGTTAATGAATTGATTAAGTTCCAAGAAATTACCACAGACTGTACTAGTTCAGGATCTTTGAATCTGTCCACTCCAAAGTAGAAATTCTTGCAATCAGTATGTGGAAGATAAAAATAAAAAAAATAAAAAAAATGAAAAAGGTTTACTTAAATGATTTGAAGATGATCTGAAATCTGATATTCAATTCTTGTAGCGTTGTAGCCTGAGAATGATATTTGCTCAACTTGGTGGTGGAAGAATTATAGCTACAATATTTCAACACACAGCAGTTAATGATTTTATCATATGTAGATATGTGTAATTTGTCTAATACAGTCGTGTTGTTCTACTCCTGTTTCTGCTGTCTATTATTATCTTTTATCAAAGGAGGGGCGATATGATAATTTAGTTTTTGCAAGATAAATACATTCGGATGGACTATAAAACATAGGGAGAAATATTTTGGAAATAGGTGTAGTGGCAGCATATGCAATTAGTACAAGAAGTTCATGCTATTTAATGTTACGCTGTAGTGGATTTATCTTGTCACTGTATTCGTGAAACTTGTTTCCTTTTTTGACCCAAAATTTATTTAGGTAGTTTAGTACTCTTTTCTCTTTTGTGGTGAGGGGTGGAGTCATGGATCCTCTCAAATTCTTATTTTTTCCAATTTCATTGAACTGAATTATTCGTTGCCCATCACAATGGGCCCACTCAAACTTGATTGGCCGACATGATTTCCACGTGAATGCATAACGAGTGATTACAATGGGAGGGAGTAGGACTTGTTGTTGTTGTGGGGTGGGGGTGGGGGGGTGTGTCAAAATCTTACTCTCACATGGTAGAAGTTGTATTACCTGGCACAGTCTTTCCTCTGTTCTTTAGCATTTTGAGCTTGCATTCAGTTAAATGTGTTTTTTGCAACAAAATTTACAGGTAATATGCTTTGTATTCTGGAAAATTCTAAAGGAGAAGTACAATATCCAGACATCAAGTTATGGGAACACCTGTCCGAACCTGTCCTTGCACGTGATGCTTTTTCGTCATTTATGTGGACACTGTTCTGTCTTCCACGGCCATTTTTATCCTGCAAGGAGTCCTACCTGTCTCTTGTGCATGCTTTTTATGTTGTTGATATAACTAAGGTAGAAAAATCTCCGTTTTTTGGATATTGATGCAATTGTACTACTCTGATGTCCTAACTATATTATTTTGCAACAGGCTATAATTACTAATTGCAAAAAGTGGCAATGCGATAGAAGTGACTTTGGAAGCCATGATTGCTTGATTGCTGACATCTACAAATTTATAGGCGAACACGGAGAAGCTCAGCACTATTTTGATTCTAACAATATAAATCCTGCTTATGACTTCAGGGATGCAATCCGCAGCCTGAGCTTTCCTTATTTGCGTAGATGTGCATTCCTTTGGAAACTAATAAACCATTCTAATCCAGTGCCATTTAGCGATGAGGCTAACCAGTTGGATGCACGGCTATATGCGACCAGAGATGTGATGGAGTGTGACAACATTGAGCTTTCTGAGGTTGAGAAACTTGAGAAGATGTTCAGTATTCCCCCACTTGATATCATTATTAGTGATGAAAAGTCACGGTTGGTAGCCTTGAGATGGCTGCATCATTTATCTGAGAGGTCCGAAGCTCAAAAAGTTTTCAATGTTCAGAAATGTACACCTGCAGTCCCTTTTAGCTTGATGCTTTTGCCTTTTCTTTACCAGGATCTACTGCAGAGGTTAACTTCTAAATGCCTAATATAGTTGTGTTCTTCCATTGATGTATGAATTCATCAATTACTTTGGAAGTTTGACATCAGGTACATTAAAAAACATTGCCCTTATTGTGGAACTGTTCCGGATGAGCCTGCATTGTGCTTGCTTTGTGGTAAATTGTGCTCTCCAAACGGGAGGACATGCTGCAGGTTAGTTCCCAATAATATTATCCTTCATTCATATGCATGCTTTTTATTTTTGGTGGAGTAAGTATATTGCACTCTACTGATATATGCTTGAAACTGGTCATATGTTCTTAAGGGAAAATGATTGTCAAACTCATGGAATGGCCTGTGGTGCTGGTATTGGGGTGTTCCTATTGATTAGAGTATGTTTTTACCTTTTAATTTTATACTAGAGGCCAGGTGTCTAATTTATTGGTCGTGTCATCTTTTTGGATGTGAGCTTGCGTGTACTCACAGATAATAATTGCCATCCACAATGTTTTTGTTACAGAGAACTACTATCTTGCTTCAGAGATCTGCACGCCAGACACTTTGGCCATCCCCCTATTTGGATGCATTTGGTGAAGAGGTAAACTGGTTCTTCCAAGAGCTTGTTTTTTGCTCCAATAATTTCTTTGTATTTGTTCAGAAAGTCTGGTTCTACCTTAACCTTCCATGTCGGAGTCAAGGACCATTAAGTGTGCTTGTCTGCTATTTCCTTTGACGCTGTGCTCAGCATGTTTGTACAAGTCTGAAATATCCTTTACTTGAACTAGGTTTTGCATGTGTCTCGTTATCTGCTCGGCTCAGCTTTCTGGACTACTAATTTATCTAGCTATTGTTAATTTATCAGTATCCAAAATTTGAGAAAAAAAAATGAAAGCTAACATGACCATTAATATGCACATGTTGTGATGTAAGAGAGTTGAAAAGCATATTTACGTTCTTTCAAAGTCTGATCTTTGGAATGGTTGGTAATTGTCTAGGTTATTTTTTAAGGAGTTGAAGCCTCTCAAATCTAATACGAAGAGCTAAGTTACCATTCTGCATCATTATTCTGTTAGGATTCTGATTCAAAAGAGAGAACAACATTGATAAGGGAACTTTTAATTGAATTGTGAAAGAAACAGAAATAAGAAAGTAGCTACGGGACTCTTCTCTACTCAATTCTTGCCTACCTTCTAATGCCACGTTTACATTTATTTATAAGGCCCTCTAGCAGAATTGGTTTTCCCTCAACAGACCCATCATTCATTCCTAACGGTTGTCACATGGTCCTGCCTGCTTCTTAGCCTTTCTAGAATAAGTGTGAACAATAGGGGGTCTATCACTACCCCCGGTTTTCAAAGACACCTTGTCCTCAAGGTGGAAGTTCGGAAAGCGTTGAAGAATTGATGCCACGGTTCCCTTGAAGCTTCAAAATCAGGCAGTCATTTCCACTGTATCAGGGCTTCAAGTCCCAAGTGTTGCCCTGCAGGTGCCTGGCACGCCCCCAGAACCTTTTCAGGCTCCACATTCCAGTTTAGTTTAGCATCCAGGAGTGGAGGTAGCTGTCGACATGGTTCTGATGACCCCAATGCTTTCTTCAGTTGAGACACATGGAAAGTCGGGTGTATAGCAATTGTAGGAGGCAAGTCCAAACGGTAAGCCACCGGTCCAATACACTTCACAATTTTAAAGGGGCCAAAGAATCAAGGACCCAACTTTTCATTGAGCTTCCTTGCCAACGAGCGGAGTCGATAAGGACGGAGTTTGACATAAACCATGTCCTCTTCCTGAAATTTCACTTCTCGTCGATGCTGGTCCGCCATGAGCTTCATTTTAGCCTGTGCTTGCTCAAGGTGCGATTTCAACTCTACCAAAATAGCATCCCTGTGTGTAAGTAGATGTTCTACAGCTGAAACGGTTGTAGGCTGTTTGTCATAGCGGAGGGGGGTCACGACCATACACAGCTCGGAAAGGAGTAGTCTTTGTGGATGCATGAAAAGTGGAGTTGTACCAATATTCTGCCCATGCCAGCCATGTATACCAACTGCGAAGTTTGTCGTACGCAAAGCACCTCAAATATGTTTCAAGGCAACGGTTCACCACTTCAGTCTGCCCATCCATCTGAGGGTGGTACGTTGTGCTGCAACGAAGAACGATACCCTGTAGGCAGAACAACTCGGTCCAGAATTGGCTAAGGAAAATCTTATCACGGTCTGATACTATTGAACGGGGAATGCCATCAACTGCACTATTTCTCGGGCAAACACTCCAGCCACTCCTACCGCTATGAAGGGATGTTTGAGCACCAAAAAGTGACCATATTTACTTAGTCGATTCACTACCACCGATATAGAGTTGTACGCTCCTGACTTGGGAAGCCCCTCAATGAAGTCCATGGAGACATCTTCCCAGATTTGCTGTGGAATTGGCAGGGGCTACAACGACCCTACTGGAGAAAGAGCCAGACTTTTGTTTTTCTGGCACACAGGACATTCATCAGTAAACTTCTTAACATGCAGCTTCATGCCCTTCCAGTAGAGGTCCCCTGTGATGCGTTTGTAGGTCCTTAAGAACCCGGAATGCCCTCCCCCCAAAGTACTGCAATGAAATTCATGAAGGAGCTTTGTGATGAGAGGAGAAGTACATAGTGGTGGCAAAAAAGCTAGGCGGCTCGCACGGCTCGGGCTCGGCCCGTAAAAAGCCCGTCGGTCTAACCTAGCCAAGGCTCGGGCCGAGCCCCATTTTGGGGCTTCAGCTCGAGCCCGTGGCCTGAGCGAGCCGGCCCCATAAAAAAAAAAAAATTAAAATCAAAATCGGTTGCCTTTGCAGGCAGCTACAGGCTGCTGCCTTTGCTCAGGCAGCTCAAAGCTGCCTCCAAAGGCAGCTAATATATATATATATATATATATATATATATATAAAGACAAAAAAAAGTAAAAAATCGAGATCATTTTTTTTTGTCTATATATAGTGTCCGGGCTCGGCTTTGCCCGCTAAGGCCCGAGCCTCATTTTTTTTTTGCCGAGCCCGGCTCGAGCCCGAAAAAGCTCGGACCAAAAAAGCTCGGGCCGGCTCGGCTCGTTGACACCACTAGAAGTACATGGAATAACCAACCTCCCTTTGTAAAGAAGCTGATTGTGTTCAACCAAATAATTGGGATGTTTGTCTGAGTCCTCCAGGAGTTCCTTCTTAATTTTAGAGAGCTGTGGGTCACCCTCTACCTGTCGTGCTACTTCCTGGACATCCAGAACATCGGGGGCTGAGATGACTGAAAGTTCTACTTGCGGAGTCACTCGCGACCAAGCATCAGCAGCCTTATTTTCCAATCCTGGTCGGTATTGAATCTCAAAATCGAATCCCAAGAGCTTGGTTACCCATTTTTGGAACTCCCCTTGAACCATCTCTTGCTCCAATAGGTATTTAAGACTTCGCTGATCAGTTCTCACGATGAAGTGACGTCCCAGAACATAGTGCCTCCACTTTTGAATAGATAAAACAATTGCCATTAATTCCCTTTCGTACACTGACTTGAGGCGAGTTTTGGAAGACAAAACTTGACTGAAGTAGGCTATAGGTTGCTGGTTTTGCATAAGGACTGCCCCAATTCCATAACCCGACGCATCCGCCTCAATGATGAAGGGTATTGTAAAATCTGGCAGAGCCAATACTGGAACTGTGGTCATGGCCTTCTTCAATTTCTGAAATGCAGTTTCCGCCTTATCGGTCCACCCAAAAGAATCCTTTTTAAGCTGCTGCATGAGTGGCCAAGAGATTTCACCGTACCCAGCCACAAAATGACGATAATACCCGGTCAGGCCTAAAAATCCCCACAATTCCCTGATGTTTCGAGGGGATGGCCAGCTGGTCATAGCTGCAATCTTTTCCGGATCTACGGCTACCGCATCCCGTGAAACCATGTGTCCCAAGTACTCGATTTGGGCCTTGACAAACTGACACTTTTTGGCATTGGCATAAAGCTGGTGTGACGCCAATACCTCAAACACCATTTCGAAATGTCGGACATGTGTGACCACATCTTTACTATATACTAGAATGTCGTCAAAAAACACCAACACGAACTTCCTCAGGAACCCCCGGAACACCTGATTCATCAAAGACTGAAACGTGGTTGGGGCGTTGTTTAGCCCAAACGGCGTTACTAGAAACTCGTAATGTCCCTCGTGTGTCCGGAACGCTGTCTTAAGTACATCCCCTGGCTTAACTCGGATCTGATGGTAATCGGATTTCAGGTCCAATTTTGAGAATATGGTTGCTCCATGCAGTTCGTCCAATAATTCATCAATAACAAGTATATGGAATTTATCCGGTATAGTTGCTTTGTTCAATGCCCTATAGTCGACACAGAACCTCTAGCTTCCGTCCTTTTTCACTAACAGCACCGAACTAGAGTAGGGACTAGAACTAGGTTGTATGATTCCTGCATCTAACATTCTCGGACCAGAAACTCTATCTCGTTTTTCTGAATATGTGGATACCGGTAAGGCCGCACACTAATTGGATCCATACTTTCTCTTAATTGGATCGTGTGGTCTACTTCCCTATTCGGGGACAGTGCCTTTAGCATGTGGAAGACATGCTGGAATTTCTCCAGCACTGGTTGCACCTCTTCAGCCAGGTGCCCCTCCTCCAACCCATTTTTTTCTGCCCCCAGGCTTCTCAGCTCTACCCAAATTCCTTGCCCCTCCTGCTGCAGGGTCTTTACCATGGCTTTTAGAGAGACTTCAATGTGGTTTCGCCCCTAGTCTCCTCTCAGATTGACTACCTTCTCCCCTATCCAAAACCGCATGGTGAGGAGTTTCCAGTTCACCTCTATGCTTCCCAATCCTCCTAACCATTGCATTCCCAGAATAACATCGATGTTCCCCAACTCCAATGGTAAGAAATCTTCACTATTCTCAGTCCCTGCATTTCCACCTCCACTCCCTTGCAAATCCCCTTACTTTGCACTGACACCCCTGTTTCCATTACGACTCCATAACGGGTAGTGGCCACCGTCGGAATTTCCAGTTGCTTCACCAGCGGGGCTATGATAAAATTGTGGGTAGCCCTACAGTCCATGAGTATTGTTACCTCCTTCCCGTTTATGGCCCCCCAAGCTTCATGGTGTCGGGAGTAGACAGCCCAACGACCGAATGAAGTGATAATTCCACTGGTTCCGGAATCTCCACAGGGTCGCATCTCTCCGACGTGCCTTCTCCTTCTTCCCCGTCGATCTCCCCCTCCTGTAACATCACCCTCAGTTCTCAGTTCTTACACTGGCGCCTGAGAGTAAATTTGTCATCACAGCTAAAGCAGAGCCCCTTTCTTTCCGCGCTCGCCATTCCGCGTCCGGCAACCTCCGTATCGGGGTTTCTCTGCACGATGCCGGCGCCTTTTCTCCCACTGTCACCACTTTAGTGGGAAATCCGTCTCCCAATCGCCCGTCTCCTCTAACCGGGGCTGTAGAAAATGATTTATAGCCCCTTGGGCCTGATGGGCTGGAAAAAGATCTCATTATTTTATCTCTCTTCCACTTTTTGGGCCATTTCCATGATACGGTCTAGCCCATTAGGTTGATGTAACCTAATTTCCGCCCTTATGTGGGCCTTGAGCCTATTAACAAATGTGCTTTCTAGCACCTCTTCAGGCAAATTCACTAACGGGGCTGCTAAGGCCTCAAACAACTGCCGGAACTCCTCCACGGTTCCCTCCTGTTTGATGGCCAGAAATTTCTCACAAAGGCTACCTTCCTTGGTCGGCCAAAACCTCAGCAACAACTTCCGGCGAATTGATTCCCAACTCCGAAAAGGCTCCCTTGCCTCCATCCATTGGAGCAACGAGAGGGCACTATCGTCGAGGCTCACCCCCACCATTGCCAACTTCTCCTTCTCCTTCTCCGTCAGACCATTCACCTCGAAATACCTCTCTGCTCGATATACCCAACCATCAGGATTGTCCCTGCTGAAAATTGGCATTTCTAATTTGCGAACTCGATGCCAATCCCCACTGTCCATGCTCCGGTCCGATGCCATCACTCCCTCACTACCATCCTCGCCCAACCCTTCCTGCTGTTTACCCAGGTTGGGTGCTCGTTGTTCCATTAGGGGGCCCTGGTTCAAGTTGGTTCGACGGCCTCTGTCTATTGCACTTCTGGCCCTGTCATCTCCCAAGACCCGTTCCTTTGTCGCTTGAGGATGGTTCCAGGTGGCCATGGGTTTCTGATTTACTTCTATTGCCTGTAGCATCCTGGTCACGTTTTGAGAAAGATTTTCCACTGTTTGTTCCAAGCCGGTGAGATGGTGCAGCCCAGTTTTCAGCCCTTCAAATGCCTACAGCCCAGTTTTCAGCTCTTCCATTTCCCTCTCCATTGCTTCAACCTTACTGTCTGTTTTCTTCTGTGCCATCAGGATTCAACGTGCTCTGATACCAATTTGTTAGGATTTTGATTCAAAAGAGAAAGAACAGCATTGATAAGGGAACTTTTAATTGAATTGTGAAAGAAACAGAAATAAGAAAGTAGCTACAAGACTCTTCTCTACTCAATTCTTGCCTACCTTCTAATGTCACGTTTACATTTATTTATAAGGCCCTCTAACAAAATTAGTTTTCCCTTAACAGACCCATCATTCATTCCTAACGGTTGCCACATGGTCCAGCCCGCTTCTTAGCTTTTCTAGAATAAGTGTGAACAATAGGGGGTCTATCATATTCTTCTAAGGCTCCGTTTGGTTGCCATTTTCAAAAGAAAAATGCATTATTTGGGTCAAATCAAGCACATTGCTACGATATTGTGTCATCATTTCAATGGCAACTTTTTCCACCTTTCCCGGTTTTGCCCTTTAGCATGTGCATTTGGTGCAAGTTTCCATTTCAATGCATTATTGTCTCAAACCGGATGCATTCCACGTGAAGCCAAATTTGAATATTTCATTCGATTATCGTGCATTTTTCTATCAGGCTAAATGTGGAAGAATCTTTTTATTCAATTATTCAGTGATTGTGAGTTTACACTTCTCTAATTTTTTAAATTCAACAGAAACATCGAATTACATTTATACATTTTTCCACATTAGTCTACAAATTCACCTTCCCCACATAATTTGAAGATCATAGTAGTTGTGCCATATAATCGTGAAGTCGGTCCCAATCACTTCGCTGCATTTCCGGTGCGTTCATTTCGGCGTGGATTATCGTCGGTGTTAGGTAGGTCAACATCGAATGTGTCATCATCTGTTTCTGCTCCATCAAATGTCTCGTCCATAACTCTAGAACGACGTAGAAAATTATGAATGCCCATCGTTGTGACGATAATTGCAACTTGGGTTCGAAACGAATAGGTAGGCATACAATCTGGCATTTGCATCTTTTTTTTTTCACACCCCAAATGCTCGTTCTATGACGTTACTGCAGGACGAGTGTCTGCAATTAAACCTCTCATGAGCATTTCGAAATCGTCGACGATGACCAGATCCATCGTCGCAGAACTCTGAAAATGATACAAAATATCCGATCCTTTGTAAGGGGCCATGTAGCCTGGTCGATGAGCAAACCCGGAGTCAACCAAATAGTACTTACCCGACCCGGGTAATTGAAAATGAATTTCAGGACTGTGTATAGCACCCGGTGGTATCAGTAAGCACGAATGTGAAACACAAATTGAAATCGCATGCGGCCAACACATTTTCGTTGGCACTCCTTTGCGGCCGATAAAATTCACCCGCCCGTTACACGGTAGCACAACTTTCACATGCGTTCCATCAATAGCACCAATGCAGTCTCGAAACAACGGATGCTTAGTGAGGTCTGGCCCGTGGGGCTCCTCACTCTCGTCGTCCGGTCTTGGTTGTATGAGACGTGCCGATTGAGTACCTCTTTAAAATAATGGTACACTATTTGCTACGACTGATTGAAAATAGTTGTCACCTGACGGTATCCTTTTCCATGCGCTAATATGCACAACATTCTAACTTGTTTGTAGATATCTACATGTTGGCTACTGCGTAAGCCATATTTGTCCCGTAGAATATGCGCGAAGTGACGAAGTAGTTGCGGGTACATTCGGAATTCTTGATAACATATCTTGCCGTTATCTTCATTGCTTCCTTCATAAATAAGTGTCCATTTCTTGAAGACGGGAATCGTCGGATACGATGGCGTTGTTTGAGATAGTAGTTCATTGCATTGCTTACTGATATTTGACAATATGACGTCTTCCGCCAATTGACTAAGGACCTCGTCATCATCGACTTCTTCGTCTTCGGATCTCGATAAAAGCGCACGGTTATAGTTGAGATCATCCATTGTAGGAAATTGAAGATCACCGAAATTAACAATATCATAAAGATTTATACACACCAAACAAAAGATGCAACATTCATGTGGCCAAACAATGAAATTATATAGGAATGAAGAATCATTTCACCTGTTACTACTTACTACAAGAGTAAAATGCAAATAATTGTATCGACCAGTTTCAAAAAATAGAATGCGAATCCTTTTTTTGACATGCGATACTTTTTATTGCTTTTGGGACATTCTAAAAAATCTACCAATTCTCGTTCTTCAAGAAGCCTCTGTAAAATTGGCAAAACAAATCTCTCATGAAAACAGATCCAACACATTTTAGGACACGTGAAAATGTGTAATCATCTAAATCCAATTATGAAATTAGTGCTCATTAGATAAAAGCCCGAAACTATAGGTTATCAAACCATTTTGGAATTGATATATAAAATAATCAAGTTGGAAATTATAGAAATATTCACATTTCAAACTAGATAACAATATTTCTATTAAATGTTTTTTTCTTTGTAACAACAATACCTCCTTTGAAGCTTACAACATATTAAAAATCAAAAGGTTTATGAATCATCAGTAGTACAGTTTATATGTGATAAAAGTTCCAGAGAAATAATTTTTGTTGTTACTATTTAACAACCAATCATGTAAACAATTAGTTGTAAAAAACTTGAAGTACTAAAGGCCTAGTAAAGCATTGAACAAGAAGTAAAATGTCAGCTTATTATCTTAAAATAGCAGAGTGATTAAAAAATTTTGCAGTTATCATAAACTGCCGAGGATAAGCAGGGACAGAACCCTTAAACTATTTGGAAACCAACTTTCAGCAATTACTCACAAATATAATCACACATTTGCATCATATCATTCACAAGAAAGAAAACCATGTTATCAAATAAAATATTCCTAAAGTTGCTTTACAAAAATAAACCCACGTTTGGGAAAACATAATGTACGATAGGAACGATAAATGCACCAAATCAAATGTACATATCCGAACTGCAGTAAAAAAGAAAACAATGTTTAAATAAAACATGTATTGTACAAATAGTTGATGTATAAATTTAGTGGGGGAGATTTATTACGCTCGTTAAACTGCCACTAAATCCACTTGAACTTCTCATTGGCGTCCTGCATGACATCACCATGTCTCGATATTTCTTTTGTGCCAGAAGCGTACATGCGAAGAAGTACAAATGTCACTCGAGCTTTCCTGAAGCGAGCAATTCTTGAACACAGGCAACCTCTGCATTTTTTGTCGGCGCTATGATACTGTTAATCTTCGCCGCTACTTCCTTGGCGGCGTTATTTGCCCGATCAACTGAGTGCGACAACGCTCGAGCTGAAATCTTTTTCTTCTTCCCTTTTTACTTGCTCGACACCGACTTCCTCTTTTCGCCGCTTTTGGCATTCGACAGGTGCATACCTGAAGTACTTTTGTGTTCTGTGCCCTCATTGCTGGAACCAATGCTCTCCTCAGCAACAGGGATTGAATCCCTTTGGTCATCTACAGCCTGTCCTTAAACAAACTTAAGCCCGTCCGACAAACTTCGTCGGCGTGATTTTGCCTTTGTCCTTGTAGCCCTTGTACTCCTTGTTCACCTGCAATTAGGTTAGCACTATCGATAAAGGTAATGTGACGCGGATATCGTGATGTAAATCGACAATGGAAAATCAATAAGTGTGGCCGATGTAATTAATTAAATTTTAGACTATTATCATGCTATATGACTGGGGCGTGTAACACATGAGGTTATAGATACCGAAATTGGACGACAAAGGTTATTTTAAACGATCAGAAGCTGTTCCTAAGTAATGAATTGTGATAATGTTACTTCACATCATCGTTACAAGTTCAATATCCAAACAAATTTCAGAGTGCAGCGTGTTTGACAATGTGCAACGACAGTTAGAAGGTGACCGTAGTGACATCATAACAGCTAAACACATGAGAACAGGATATACATGATGTAATGTACATACACAACCCCAAGCATTGACCACAATATACACGTCCATATGAATGTCAATCTATTAATAGAAATATTGTTATCTAGTTTGAAATGTAAATATTTCTATGATTTCCAACTTGATTATTTTATATATCAATTCTAAAAGGTTTTGTCTAATAAGTTACGTAATTCTTGGTCTAACTTGAAGGCCACCTTCACTAATTTCATAATAGGATTGAAATGATTACACATTTCCACGTGTGCTAAAATGTGTTGGATCTGTTTTCATGAGAGATTTGTTTTGCCAATTTTACAGAGGCTTCTTGAAGAACAAGAAATGGTAGATTTTTGAGATTTTTTTAGAACAACTTCCCAAAAGCAACAAAAAGTATCACATGTCAAAAAAGGACTAGCATCCAATTTTTTGAAACTGGTTGGTACAATTATTTGCATGTTACTCACAAGAGTAACATGTTAAATGATTCTTCATTTCTATATAACTTCGTTGTTTGGCCACATGAATGCTGTTTCTTTTGTTTGGCGTGTACAAATTTTTGTGATATTGCTAATTTCAGTGATCTTTATTTTCTTACAATGGATGATCTCAAGTTCAACTGTGCGCTTTTATCGAGATTCGAAGACGAAGAAGTCGATGATGACGAGTTCCTTAGTCAATTGGCGGAAGACGTCACGACATAGGTTACGTATTGTCAAATCATAGTAAGCGTTGCCAGGAACTACTATCTCAAACAACGCCGTCGTATCCGACGATTCCCGCATTCAAGAAATAGACACTTGTTCACGAAGGAGGCAATGAAAGATAACGACAAGATGTGTTATCAAGAATTCCGAATGTACCGCAACTATTTCGCACATTCTGCGGGACGAATGTCTTACGCAGTAGCCAATATGTCGATATCTACGAGCAAGTTGGAATGTTCTTGTGCATATTAGTGCATGAAAAAAAATACCGTCAGGTGACAACTATTTTCAATCATTCGTCGCAAACAGTATACCATTATTTTAAGGAGGTACTCATTGTCGTCGTTGCCTTATCGGCACGTCTCATAAAACCAAGACCGAACTACAACGATGGTGAGGAGCCCCACGGGCCGGACCTCACATAGCATCCGTTGTTTCGAGATTGCATTGGTGCTATTGATGAAACGCATGTGAAAACTGTGCTACCGCGTAACGAGCGGGTGAATTTTATTGACTGCAAAGGAGTGTCAATGCAAAATGTGTTGGCCGCATGTGATTTCAATTTGTGTTTCACGTTTGTGCTTGCTGGTAGGTACCACCGAGAATACCCACGACTACACAGTCCTGAAATTCATTTTCTATTACCCGGGCCGGGTAGGTACTATTTGGTTGACTCCAGATTTTCTCATCGACCATGCTACATGGCCCCTTACAAAGGATAATATATATTGTATTATTTTCAAGAGTTCCGCGATGATGGATCCGGTCGTCGTCGACAATTTCGGAATGCTCGTGAGAAGTTTAATTACAGACACTCGTCATGCAGAAACGTCATAGAACGAGTGTTTAGGATGTGAAAAAAGATGGCAAATACTAGATTGTATGTCTAGCTATTCATTTTGAACCTAAATTGCAGTTGTCGTCGCAACGATGGACATTCATAATTTTTTATGTCTGTATAGAGTTGTGGACAAGACATTTGATGGAGCAGAAACAGATTATGGCACGTTCGATATTGACCTACCTAACGCCAATGACGAAATCCACTCTGAAATGAACGCTCCGGAAATGCAGTGAAGTGATTGAGACCGACTTCACGATTATATGGCACAACAATTGTGATCTTCAAATTATGTGGGGAAGGTGAATTTTTAGACTAATGTCTAGTGTTGGAAGAACGTATGAATGTAATTCGATGTTTCTGTTGAATTTAAAAATTAGAGAAGTGTAAATGTACAATCAGTGAATAATTGAATAAAAAGATTCTTCCACATTTGGCTTGATAGAAAAATGCACGATAACCGAACGAAATATTCAAATTTGGCTTCACGTGTTCCGCATCCGGTTTGAGACAATAATGCATTGAAATGGAAACTTGCACCAAATGCACATGCTAAAGGGCAAAACCAGGAAAAGTGGAAAGAGTTGCCATTGGAATGATGACACAATACTGTAGCAATGTGCTTGATTTGACCCAAATAATGCATTTTTCTTTTGAAAATGGCGACCAAACGGAGGCTTAGGCTTTGCAATTGGCAATTACCTAGTTTCTCTCTTAAGGAAATGAAACCTCGTAAATATCAAATCTTTATTTTCATGGACTAACCCTTGAACCCATGTATCTTGTTGGTGTTACTGAATTGGTACTCTTAAGGTTCAGTTTTGATAAATCGAGACTCAAGAGGGTGACAACGTGGTTTAGGAATATCGGAAGGCCTGCTTGAGTTGATATTACCTATAATGGAAAATGAGCCTCTCATTCTGATTAACTGCCTTCTGTATACCCAGATTGTCTCCATTCTTAGCAAGAAAGAAATCTCCTGACATTGAAAAATATCTTATTGATGGATTATTACTTATTAGTTTTTACATGGCATGAAAAAGTTTTATTGTATCAACATCTTGAAATTCTTCAAAGGACTTGCCAAATATCTGCCTAGTAATTGTTTATTTCAAGTATACTAAAATTCTGTTGTTTCCTGTTTGTTGTTGAGCAAGCTTGGATGGTCTTTACGTCATCCTTTTTAGTAAATTTATTTTCATTAATCCTTGTTTTCTTTTTGTGGAAGGCAAGTGATGAGTCTACGTAAATATGTGCACATGTTCTTTATTCTTTTGCCTAATTCCTTTCAGGATGTTGAAATGCAAAGAGGGAAGCCATTGTTTCTGAACGAAGAACGTTATGCAGCTTTAGCTCATATGGTAAAAAGCGAACTTTCCTGCATTTTGAATTTCTTTGTACACTCTTGTATGAACATGAAAGTCAAGCAACCCTGTTTTCCTGAAGTATCTGGGGTGGTTGGGTTGTTTTGTTGAGGTGACGGGAGGTGAAGGAAGGGGGGTAGATGGGAGGAGAACATGCGGTTTCTCTAAAGCAGGTTGTTGGTTCTGAAGGTTAGCACTAGAGTGGGTGAATATGTTATGGCAAATTTTTGGCTACTCAAACCTTTCAAGCTCAACTCGTCTAAGTATGAGAATACAACAAAATTAATTTGTTAAGCACTGTAATTTACGATAAAAACAAGTTTCTTTCAGCCAAATGAAAATAATATACAGATTTATAATGCTTATGGAATGAAACAAACATATTCTTGTTAAGACATGGTATATTAAATCAGTTGCTGCTGAAAATCTTTCAAACTTATTCTTAAGACCAATCATTTAGTTAATTTACAACTAGAAATAAACTCAAAATGATATGTGGCAGTGGCATGCAATAATGTTTTACTGCAATCTAAGCACGTGTGGATTCAGTTAGATGGACATAATTCAAGGTTGAAGCTTGTCTAACCAAAAGGAGGTAGAGCATTGGAAAGTGTTTTGGACCAATAGATTTACATATATGCCAGTATTTCTTCACCAATTAATTTCAGCAGCATCTGTTCACCAACAGCATTAGTAAATCCCACTTGTATTATTTGGTGGTGGACTTCCAACAACTACTAAAGTAGCAACTACCCCATTCTCTTTTTGCTGGAAAAAAGATTTCCTTATCCTTATTGCCTTTTAGATTTGGTTTTTTTGGAGGGAGTTTGAGTTTCTAGTCCTATGTGGGATCATCTCCTTTGGACGTCTGAAGTCTTTGTTAAGTTTTGATTGTGCAAGCTGAACTGGAATTTGATGTACGAAAAGCTCCTTTGGACATTGGAGTCGCATCTTCTAAATGTAACTTCAATTACTTCTTCGAATGTATGATCCATAGTTTTGGTGGATGTATGAAGTTCTGATCCTTTGAGATATACTTCAAAGTTCCCTTACCTTTGATCTCAAGCAACTTTGGGATGACTGAACTATTTAGAAACTTTGGAAGTCGTGCAATGGTCCTCTAAAAACCTCATTAGTAACTTGAATATTTATTATTATCAAACCTTGGTCTAGATTGTTAAGTAACCCGTCCAGATTTCCATAACGAGTAGTTGCTTTATTGAGAAGGGAAGTGATCAGAAGACTTATTTGGAGACAAGAACGATTGCTTAAATGATAAACCAAGTGGTGGTCTTAGCAGAAAGGCTACTATGATTTAGGAGCTGTTGGTCAACTTTAGACTACCTATAATTTATATTTGGATTTGAATGCTGAAACATGCCGATCAACATTAGAGTGACCATTTATTCTGCATTACGAAATTTGTCTCGTCGCAAACATTGGTAGGATCAATCCACTCTGATGGTTATACAGCAAAACAGGAGACATACCTTTCTCCCTGCCATCGGAAAAATTGAGAAGACAAATAAAAACGAGAGAGAGAGATTAATTTGGTAGGTGATAGTGGGATCGAGTTGTGTGCCTCTGGTACTTAGCGGGTCATTAGTTAATCTTCATGGCATTGTCAATTAAATTTGTTTCTTCAAAACGTTCTGGTATGATATCATGATCTGTTTACCGGTAGGGGAGATAATTTGTATTTGACTGAACAAGAACTTTGTTTTCCATTTTCTTTTCTGTATCCGGAACTTTATGCTGAAACCTCATCCTGAATATTATCTGGTGAATAATTTTGGTGTTTCTTTTTTTTTTTTTTTATAAAAAAAAATAATTTGATCTTTACCTTTCTTTTTATCCTAGTAACTTATGATTCTGCCTTTTAGGTGGCATCTCATGGGCGTGATCCAAGTTCAGAGGTGTTTCGTCAAACAACACTTGGTATTGGTGCATTTTTCTCATTTTTAGCTCCAACATATTTAACAGAAAATATTCTCATGAAGGACTGATTTTAAACTTGGATTAGAGTCACTATATTCTTATTGTTGGCCATATTCTGATTTCTTGCAAGTATTGGTGGGAACAGTTATTCTATTAGTTTCTGACCAAATTTTCAGGTTAGTATAGCATTTTGAATCTTGATGCCTAATGCCAACATTTCTGTGTATCCATATTCTGGTTCAACAAAATGGATACCAATGTCGGTGGTGGTGTTTGTCATCAAACGTACAGCTCATTGAGGTTAGGTTGGTTATTGATTTTTATTTCACGCTTTTTATTGTTTTGGGGTAAAATTTTATTCACGACTTCTGCCTTGAGGTTCATGATACTTACATTTTGCAACTGTCTGCCTCTTTCCTTATTAGAGGAATGTTAGGGATAACTACCATTGATCAATTATCACTGCAAGTCAAAGACCATTCCGCTGATGACATTTATGGTAATTGCATTTCAGGAAGCATATTTTAAGGCGATTCTCTAAGCTTGCTCTCTCCCTCCCTCAGACTGAGCCTGTGTGTTGTGTGATTTTTTGTTCATGCACAATCCCACTTGTTGTTCTGTTGCTGTCTTTTTGGCACGTTGGATGCCAAACTTATGTTATCGGTGTTTGGTTTGACCCAAATTTGTATAATAAAAGAATTCCATTATGGAAAATAGAATTCTTGTTTGACAACAAAAGGGAAAAAGAAAAGAATAAGGAAAAAAGTCTTGTTGTAGAAGCAAATAATATTTAAATGGGAGAAGGAAACTTACCAGAAGAGTTCAAGGATCTTTCCAAATTCCTATAAATTCTTGGCATTGCATCGATAAGAATTTTGCTTGGCACCAAGGCGACGTGAATTCCGGCTGAGAATTACGTGCATCCAAAATTGTGAGAGCCTAGAGAGAAACTAGCAAATAATAGTAAACGCAGGTTTGTGGCGTACATCAAGCCTTTTAGTTGTGTAGTGAGAAAGAGTGAGGAAAATGTAATGTTGTGTGATTTTCTCAGTTTATATAATGTTTTCTTCTCCTGTGGTGTCACCAGTTTTTCGAACCAAGTGAATTCATGTTTTTCTTGTTCTAGCTTGTTTTTGTGTTTTTTTCGTTTCCACTGTGAGGTTTTTTTTTTCCCAAAAATGAGCCATAAGCAAATTAGAAACTCAAACAGAAAGGGGGTACTATAGATGTCTAATATGGATAAGCTTCCTGCCCTTTATCGACCAAATCGTCATTACAGTCGTTTTCTTCCCTGTAAGAGTAGACCACCCTACATATTCCTGTTTCTATGATTATTTGTAAGGCTGCTGAATATACGAGCTTATTTGTTGCAGAGGAACTGTAGAATCTTTAATGGCCGTATTTTGTTCTTTCCCTCCCTAAATATAAGGATGCAAAAAGTGTTACTTCCAGTTAACTACAACTGTATTGCTTGGATTGTTATTTATGTCGTCCTTAGCCATCTTTATGAACCATGTTCACTTGTTATACAGTCTTATTATAGATACAGGGGCGGACGCAGACTTCAAAGTTGGGGGGCACAATCGAACTTGTAAAAAAGTTGGGAAACATTTCAGAATAAAAAGTTTACGTCCAAAAAAATCATATCTCACGTAATTTTTCATCCGAAAATTTATATGGGATGACTTTTTCAAATGTAAAATTTCGAAATTTTTGATGTCATATTCCATAAAATGATAAAAATTATATAGAAAATTTGTATTGCAAAAACTAATAAATGTTAATGAAATAATTGATTTTTTTTTTTTTTAAATACGAATTAGACGTTTTACTTTAAGACTCACGTTTAACGTATTTTACACCATTTTCGATATCTATTTGGACTATTCGATATATTTATAATGGAGTTCTCGAAATAACCTTTGAGATGATATAAACAATTTGTATATTTGATTAGCGTATGATCGTAGGAGGATTTTTAAAA